>JAXGGT010005332.1:0-23127 GCA_035583425.1 Marsdenia floribunda | reverse complement strand
TGTGATATATTTATTGAATATTTTATTTTTGAAATGATTTGACAATTTTAATGGAATTAAATTTATTATATATGTTAGTTTTTTTGTTAAACATACATGTATTGTTTCTTTTCCAAAAAAAAAAACTAAAAAACTAAAGAATGCATTTCCAAAAATATCTATTTACAGTTTTGAAACACTTTTCCCATTACATGACCAAAAATAAATAAGTCATTCATATTAGATTTGGTCGACCCGCACAGTGTTCGACCAACTTCTTCTCTCAATGCAGATCGTCATGATCTCTATCTATTCATGCCTCATTCATTTCATCTATTGTCACATACAAGCTATAATCAAACGACAATTAGTGGGGACCACCTAAGGTATAGACGACTATTTTCAGATGAATCAATATTGGAAAAATCACAAAAAAAAAAGAAAAAAACTCTGAGTCCCACTTCACTGAGTACTAAATATTTAGCAAAAAAAAAAACCAGAAATATCATTTAGTCCACTAAATGCAATGTTGTGATACAGTTTGTATACATATACATACTTGAAATAGTCAACCAATTTTTCCGCTGAACAATACTCAACTCTACATTTGAAGCCTTTCTTGAAGGAATTCTTGAAGAAAGAAGAAAGAGAGAAAGGTTGGGAAGTGTGAAGCCCTTTTCTTGAAAGAAGAAAAAAGAGAAAGGTTGGGAAGTGTGGGACCCTTTCTTGAAAGAAGAAAAAAGAGAGAGGTTGGAAAATGCGGGGCCCTTTCTTGAAAGAAGAAGAAAGAGAGAGGTTGGGAAGTATAGGGTCCTTTGGTAGTCGTTTTTTTTTTTTTTTTTATACAAGTTGATCGACAAAAAAAAAAAAAAAGGTCAGTTCTTGTCCAAACAAAAGACTCAACTTAATTCAAAATAAATGAAAAACTCAAAATAAGTTGTAGTCCAAAACAACCTAACTTTCTAGAGGCAAAAATCTAACAAATTGAGATAAACCCAAAATAGTAGCACTTCAATACTTAAAATTAAATCCTTACACTTTTGTCGCTTCCTCTAAATATTTGTCCTCTCTTACCCTCAATGTCATTGAAGCATAGATGCTTTAAAAGCTTATTTTCCAACCTCCCAAAAACTCAAATAAGCTAAGATTTATAGAAATCTTCAGAAAGAACCAAGAGGAAAGGAAGAAAAGATGAAAAGAAGAATTTTTTCTTCTTATTTGGTGCATATCATGGAAGCTAGAGCGCATTCTATTTATAAGCAAGAAATCCACCCTTTTGTCCTTATTGGCAACGATATATCTAGAATATATCAATTTTTATTGGATATTGAGACCCTTAATTATGATTAAATTTGGTGATAAATATAATTTGGAAGAATTTGAGAGAGATCTCATTTTAGAGGATAATAACAAATTACAATCATTGTGGAAGTCAAGAAAACAAGAAGACATCATAATTTAATTGGGAGAAATCTAAAAGATTCAATAAGATTAGACTTCTAATTTTATTTTTTAATAGTTTGTTCTTTATTTATAAGTAATGTAATTTGAAAAAAGAGAAAAAGGGGGAAGATTTAGAAATTATCTGAAGAATAGGATTGCATAATTCTCAAGGCTTTCTCTCTCTTCATTAGAATTTCTATGTTAAGAAATAATTTTATCTTTTTTATTCTAGCTATGAATAGCTACACTTTATTGTAACTAAGACCTTTTGTGAAAGTCGAAACTTGTATGGATTTCATGGTTTAATTTATTATTCTATTAATCTCGTGTCTACATTTATTATTATTTGTTCTTAATGCTAGTGATATAGTTGCATGATATTAGATTTAATTTGTACATTGAAAGAGATTAGGTTGAATTGGAAGAGGGTAATAATAAAGTTTAGTATAATTGACTATGAATATATTTGATTTCAATTGTGCGGATTCTAATCTTTAAAGTTAGGGAATTCCACAAAGTTTTATGCAATTTTTTTTTTTTTTTTTTTTTTTTGGGTTGTTAACATCACAAAGGAAATTAATTTATTTACATGATGAATCTATGGACTTTTCACTATGAAATTAGGTCTAGTTAGTCTATATTTGAGAACTCTATAATAAACAAACTAAAGAATCAAAATTTACCATAATTTGTATTAAGAGTTAGGTTGGATCAAGGTGATCTTAGTCTATTCACATAATTAATTGTTTCTTTCGTATTTTTCTTTGAATTTAATTATTTTCGCTTATTGGTAGTCAATAAAATCTAACGATAAATTTTGTTCTACGTTGAATATAGAGAAAGAAGATTTATTAATTAAATAAGAATCCTTGTGGGATTGATATTATGATTGATAGTTGTGCACTTGCGATTAGGCATCAAGTGGCCTAAGCTTCACTCATTATGTGAAAGGAGAATGGCCACATCATAGCTTTGTTAGCACAACAAGAATCATTTATTCTTGAGTGAAGCAGAATCGGTCACATCATGAGAACGGTTACTTACAAATCTCCACCCGACTTCATGAAGAGCTCCACCATTGTTGCTAGTCGACAGTACTTAAACTTTTCTCTTGGAAGAATTTTTATCAGCATATCTTAAACATTTTCTTGTGTGTGTATCTTTCCAAGTTGCATTAGCTTCTTCCTTGAGACATGCCTAATTCAATGATATCTTACATTAATGCATTTCGATTTTGAATGAAAGTAGGAATTATTTTCACGATGCATGGCCCTTTGACTATTACAAAATAGCACATACTTTTACTGGTGGAACACAAGTTTGATAAGAACATTTTCTCCTATAACATTTCTTTGTAGGCCTTGATTTCAGCAATAAACTCTACTTTCGAAGTTGATAAAGTGATACATTTTTGTAGCTTTGACTACCATTGAATCAATGGTCATTAAAGATTCTTGAATCATTGGTCATTCAAGGTTTTGAAAAAATGCTAGTGCATCTCCAATATGTGTTTGAAATTTGGAGATTAAAAGCCAATTTAATTATCTACACAAATATATATATGGCTAGTGATGTTGACCCCGAGAAAGTCTACATCAAGTTACCTAATTTTTTTTGCAGTGGGATTCAAGAACACAATTTTTTAGGATAACACTGGCTTTTAATCTCCAAAATTCAAGAATCTTGCATGGCTATGTTGTGGATGGGAAGTAGGGCTATGAGAGGGATTCAGAGCTTCCGGTGAGTCCAACCTTCTTCGTAATGATGCTAATATCTTCTATAATGGTAGTCTACGAGTTCATTTCTTACCCATTTCATTGTTTGAAAAAGTAAGAACTAAATATAATTAGTAAATATAGATACTAAATTATGAAAATGATCCTAATTATAATTAAATTTGCACCTATTTTAAAAAAATGGCCTAGTTTTTTTTTTTTTTGTTTTTTTTGTTTTCTAAAATAAGACATTTCTTAGGCTCAAAAGCCTTCCAAAACATTAAAAAAATAATAATAATACAACTATTCGGTCCATTGACATTCATAAAAGCAAAATGTCACCCCAAAATCATGGTATTATATCACTTCATCAATTACAAAACACAATTTCAACATATCACTTCATGAATATAAAAACTAAATTACAACTCCAAGAATATCAACATAAAAGCTATATTTAAACAAAAAAAAAAAAAAAAATTCAACTCCAAGAATAGAAACTTATAACTACATTTAAAAAAAAAAAAAAAAAAAAAAAAACCACGCACACACACACAATTTCAACTCCAAGAATATCAACATATCACTATATATATTTAAACAACAGTTAAATTTCAATTCCAAGAATATCAAGATATCACTATATTTAAACAAAAACACAATTTCAACTCCAGGAATATCAACATATCACTATATTTAAGAAAAAACACAATCTGGACTGCAAGAATATCAACATATCACTATATTTAAACAAAAGCTAAATTCCAACTCTCAAAATATCAACATGTAACTTCATTTAAAAAAAAAAAAGAAAACCAAAATCCAACTCAAAGAATATCAACATATCACTATATTTAAACAAGACAGAAATTTTAAGTAATGTAACAACTACATAATAAATAGTGTTTATGATTCATTACAAGTATGAAATGAAAATAATTTGTAGATAGCTGGTTGGGTCCTTCTATCAATTAGAATCACTTTCTTCGCCTTAAATGTCATCCTAACCTAATTAGCATCTACTTCTCGAGGAGTGGATTGCATCTACTTTAAATTATGTTTAAAACTAACTTTTAGTCAAAAGTCGTCATCTAACTTTTAAATTAAGTAAAATTAAAACTGTGCTTAAAATGAACTTTAACACTAAAGAGCATAATACTTAAGTTTGCTTTATACCTTATGACTTTCCTCAACTATTTCTTGTCCGGGTACTTTCACCAAAACGAGGGGACATGGTAGAAAAGCCTACCTGTATAGTGCATTATATATGATCAAGAATTAGAAGATGAAAATCAAAACATTAGAATCAAGCCTATATATTACTTATTGACTTTGGACTTAAATTTCAATCTAAACAAAGTTTTAATTATAGAGAATTTAAAGTTAGTTTTCAACATATATAGGATTTAAGGCTATGTTTCAACCATAATTTAAAGTTCAAACTAAATAATGGTCAAAGGTTATCGATTTTTATGCTTTACTTGAAACTTTGAGATTAAGGGTGTATTTAGATTGGAGTTTTTTTTTTTTTTTCAATTTTTCACTCAAATTAAAAAAAAAAATGATGGGTACTTGTTTGGACACCACCTGACATGATACTATTCATGTTTGCCCACTTGGCAAAAAAAATTAATAAAAAAATCATTACACTTAATAAAAAATATAAATATATATATATCAATTCAATGAAAATATCATCATTACACTAATAAAATATATTATTTTTGTTTCCCACTTACTAGACAACTTTTTAACTTGTCCCCACCTTACTCCTCGTTTTTTGCAATTCACTCAACTCTTTTTTAAAAAAATGAGCAAACTCAAAAAAAAACTCCAATCCAAATACACCCTAAGTTTTTGTATTAATCTCTTTTTAGTTTAGAATTTTAACTTAGTTTTAACTTTTGTGGTATAAACTTGATTTTATTAATTGTTAAATTTTAGTTAAATTTAAAATTTGTTAGGACTTATGGTTTTATTAGTTAGTGTCAGACTTCATTAACTTAACTTATGTAAACAAAATTCATTAAGTTAGATATTAATAAAAATTTGGGCATACATTTTCCTTAAAAAATGGACATTTTCACTAAAAAAAAAAAAAAAAAACTATGGAGACATATTTTTTTATTACTATGTATGTAAAAATGAATTTAAAAATAAATATTTAGACAACTAAAATTTCTTTAATAGATTAAAAGAACACCTCACAAAATTTCAATTTAAAATTTTAATTTTATTCATAGATAAAATTTGCCTTGAGGCTATTGATGCGGCTAGAGTTGAAGATCCTTGTTGATGCATTTATATCAAATGCATCAAAGCAAGAAACACCCTTGAGGCGCTTAAGGGCTTGCAAATAACCTTTTTTTTTTAGTTTCAAGCTTTTAGGCCACAATTCAATTCAATCTCAAACTAATTAATCAAAAACATCCAAGCGTTTATAAAACAATCACTTCTATCAAATACATATCAACTCTAAAATCATTTTAATCACTCAAATTTATATCAATCATAAGCATTTCATAAAAAAAATAAAAAAGGAATATCATTTCTATCAAACAAATATTAACTCCATAAACCGTATAAGCATTATTTCACAAAAATATGATAATGCAATTTCAAGTGGCTTAACTACACTTAACATAAGTTCACTAAACTATGCTTAACTTAAATAAGTTAAATTTACTATATAATTTCTCGTAATTTCACTTAAGTAATCATAAATTAACTTATTTTAACTACCTTAAGTTAATAACTAACTTACATTAACCAAGCAATAGTTAACAAAAGTTAATGTTATTTTAACTTAATTTAACTTATGTTAATTTAGTTCACTTTAGATTTAGTTAATTTAGTTCACTTGTGTTAAATTAAGTTAAAATAACATTAATTTAACTAAACTAAAGTGAACTGAATAAATTAACTAAACATAATGTCATCTAATCGTTACTTAATTAATTTAACTTTATTTAACTAAAGTTAACTAATTTAATTAAATTTACCTAAAATAGCTTAGCTTAACTTAACTTAACTAAAGCTAACTAATCTAATTAAACTGAACTTGAGAAAATTAACTTAATCTAAAAGTTAACTAATTTAATTAAACTTAACTAAATATTTATTAAAGTAACTACATTATCTAAACTTAATACTTAACTTAACCAAAAGCAACTAATTTAATAATTTAACTGACTAAACTCATTAATATATTTCTCTAACATAACTTAATTTACTAAAGTTAATTAATTAAACTTAACTTACCTAACTTAGTTAAGGTTAACTAATTTAATTAAACTTAACATAACTAAAGTTAACTAAATGACCTAGCTTAATTAAAAATCACTATTTCATTTAAACTTAGGCAAATTGGCAAGTTTAGGTCCCCAAACTATTGTAATTTTATGAAATGGTCCCTAATTTAATTTTTTATCTAAATAAATTCCTAAGCTATTCAAATCATGTGAAATATGTCCTTAAACTTTGCCCATGGGCTTTTGGTCTTTTTGCGGCGGCATATTTTGGGATGATGAAGCTTCTTTTAATGCCGGAGTAGCTCTTGTCCTCACGGCCCTGGCTGGTCTTGCCTTGTCCGCCGTCCTTCTCTACACCACTCATGGAATGTTGAGAAGCCCTAAGAATCCATCTCTAGAGAAATCATTCTTCTATTCCCAAACGTCAAAATTATTTTTCTTAAAAAAAAAAAAAGGAAAAAGTGTAGTGGTAGTAGCCCCAGTAAATTTAGGCTCATATACCCACAAGGGTATTTTGGTAAAAATACTGGGATGATACAAGAATCCCACATCGTATCTCTAACTTTTCCTTTGAATATTCCTCTTGTATTTATACTTGCACAGATATCTAGGTAAGATATGTTGACTTGGACCCTTAGTTTTTGACTTTTTATTTTGACTATTTTTACCATTTACTGACTTAAGTATCGTAGGGGCCTTAAGGGATCACCCACCCCTTTGTCCTTTTGTTTTGCAGGTAAAAAAGTCAAGACAAAAAAAATAAATATCTTGGAAGGAACATCCGGATTTTTTGGAAGAACCTTCTTAAGGGTCCATTATCTGCATCATGTAGCAGTAGACGAAAGCTCTCAAACGAAGTCAGACTTCGTCATCCTCAAATTCCAATTCAAATTTACCGTCTTCATCATCTCTGTCGTCATGGTGGATTCATTTGAGATCGGTTCTATTCGTAGTAGCATCTTCTTCACCAACCTCTTGCTCTTCTTCTGATTGGTGAGTCACCTTTGCAACCTGTCCTCTCTTTCTAGATCCTCTGTTACCTGTAGCTCTAAGAAACTGTTCCTACTTTGCAAGTAGTCTTGTTGTTTAGATCTCGGTTTTGGAGTAGAAGGCTTGGTTTCGTTCTCTCCTCTATCTTTCTTTTGCCCATCTTGTGCCCGAATTTCTTCAAAGATTGTTGCTTTTCTTCCTCAAGGAACCACCTGAATTTCCTCCTTTTCACTCTTTCTTTTTCCCTCTTATTTGTATGAATGAACATTCATATACATATACGAACGTTTTGTATTTGGTTTTTTTTTTTTTTTTTTTTTTTAATTCTATAAGTAAAAAGAACCTTTTCACTCTTTCTTTTTCCCTCTTATTTGTATGAATGAACATTCATATACGTATACGAACGTTTTGTATTTGTTTTTTTTAATTCTATAAGTAAAAGATCAAAATTTTCTTGGGCAAATTCCATTTTTTGAACTTCACGGTAGGTTAACCGAAATCTTAACAGAAGTATCAATTTCTCGTGATTTGAATAATTTAGGGATTTATTTAGATAAAAAAATTAAATCAGAGACCAATTTCACTTAAATTGTAATAGCTAGTTTGGGGACTAAACTTGCCAATTTTCCTTTGAACTTAATTGACTAAAATTATTTAAACTTCACTTAACTAAATTAGCTAAACTTAATTCTTAACTTAACAAAAATGAACTAATTTAATAACTTAACTAACCAATCTCATTAATTTACTTAACTTAAATAACATAACTTAGTATAAAAATAAAATAAAATAAAATAACATAACCATATTAACTAACTAAATAACCTACTTAAATAACTAACTTCAACAACTAATTTCAATAACAAATTAACCTTAATTAGGTAAAATCAAACTAGCTAACTAAATTAAACCCTTATTTTGTCCTGCAAATTAATTAAACGTAACTAAAAATAATTTATTAACCTGATTTTTTAAAAAAATTGACTAAATTAAACTAAATTAAACTTATATATACATATACACCCATATCTCATTCATTCCATAAATATATATATACCATATATAAACCAAAATTTACAAAAAAAGATAAACAAATCACCTTAAAATAGATCCGAGAATAACAAATCTAATATTTTAATCGGGTTTCTTTTTTTTTTTTTTTGATTAAACTAATGGGTAAAAATTTTATTATCTAATGGAGTAATTTTTTTCCTAAAACTACTATATATTGCTAGAAAATGAATAAGAAATGGGACAGAACTATGGAACAAAAAAAAAAAAAAAAAAAAAAAATTGCAGAGATCAATGAGTTCATAAACTGCTTAGCTTTCTTGGGAGATTTTCAAATAAAAAGAAAAATAATAAAACCAACAACAAAAAATCTTTTATGGGGGATAGCGTCGATATGCCAAAACCTGGAAACTCCCACTTTATGCGACAGGTGCTTACCTTGTACCATGCTAAAGTTAAACAATCAACCTTGCTAACGAGCTGTGCATTTGGAATCTCAAATATAGGTTTTAAAACATTTTACCTCTAATATATTTTCAACTTAAAACTTTTTCAATCATATTTTTACAAAAATTTATAATAATCATTAATAGTATTTATTAAAGATTGTTGTAAAACTAATATATATATTAATAAGCGTTAAGACAGCCGTAAGGGATTATCCCAAGCAAGTCTCAAGAAACTATTTGGTTTGAATAATGCAGAGGTCAAAGGAAAGTTGGGCTAACCGACAATGTCTTTTACTCTACTATTTATACTTTCTTTAATGGGTTTGTCTTTTCCATTTCGTATTTGTTTATTTTTATTTTTTTAATTTTTTTTTTCAACTTTTTATATATTAATATTTGAATTTATGACTTTAATTAATTTTTATTCTTTTATTTATAACTTTTAAAATACTATATTTTCATCATTAATCAAATATAATTTTTTTAAATTTTTTTTACTTTTCTCTCTCTCTCTCTATATATATATATATATTTTTAGATCTTGAATAAATATTCTATGAACTAAATTAAGATAAAATTAGATGGAGCTAAGAAAATTAAGTTATATATATATATATATATATATAAATAATGTAAATGGGATGTTGGCGAACAAGTCACGTGAGAAAGAGAAATGAAATCTTAGTGGTACAACACAAATAAACCCCACATTCTTTTATTATTATTCCTATTTGCTTTGTTTTTGTTGTGTTGAATATACTAATATAGTATTTGGCAGGATATATATATATATATAAATAATCCATACCGAAACTTCTTGCCGTGTGACTGTGACATGACTTCTTAAGTCGTTTTATGAGAATCAACCTCCATTTTTGGGTTAGGTTGCACATTAATTTCTTGACTTTGGCACATTATTATTATATTATCATCAGTAGTGCGACTTCTCTTATTTAAATATTTTTATTTGATTTTGTTAAATAAAAATTTTGATGAGTTTTAATATTATTAGGGACGACTTTGTATCGTGCGAAAATTTATTTAGCTTGTCAAGTAGAGATTTTTAGAGTTCAAATCTCACCAGAAATAATCTTATACTAAATTTTAACTATGTATTTTAGATAGTTGACAATTAAATTTTCTTTGGGATATTAGATATATATATATATATTATACTAATGCCCAATGCAGACCGAAAATAGGGTAGAAGTCAATGTATCAAGTATGTGTTACAACGACAAAATGGAAATTCACGTTTCGGAGAAGATTGCGATATCCGATACTGATTATATATTATTATAAGATTTAATGATTAAATAAATATTACTTTCCGCTAGTTCTTCTCTCTATATTTTTTTCTCTCTACTCCTCTGCCCACTGCCGCTGCTAGTTCTTCTCCTCTTCTTTTTCCCTTTCTCCGGCCAAGAGGAAGCTTAGTTTTGGCTGTCGGAGACCCATTTTTTTATATTTTTTTTTACTCGATTTTTATCTTTTATTTTTGTGTGTTTTTTTGTCTATCATTCTACTATTTTTTTTTTAAAATTTTTTCCATCACTTTCTACTCTTCAAATGCAAGATCTTCGCTTGATCTTTAGAGATCAAGTCTTTTTTCTCGTTTAGAAGAATTTATTTCTAAACTCAGTTTAAATCTGGGCCCTTTACTCGATCTTTGTCTTTTTCTCAGACTTCCTCTGAGATTTTTGATTCGCCCAGGATCGCTTAGGTCGTTGTTGAAGGAAGAAGATGAAGTCGAGCTCTTCTTGCAGATGATAGCTGTAGCTGATGATGGGATTACTGTAGAAATAGTTAGGGTGATTTTGTTGTATTTGTTTTGTACTTGTTTAGTATTTTATGTCTTATTTGACTCACCTATATTTTTTAGGTTGAATATTTTGTCTTCCACCTTTTTTAGGTTGGATATGTATTTTGTTACCGTAAATGATGTTTATTCATTTATGTGTAATTTTTTCCTTTATTAATGAAATTTCACTTATAAAAAAAAAATAATAATAAATATTACTTTCTCTTAGTAGTTTTTCACATGTCATAAACAACAAAACACATTTTAAAAATTATATATATATATATATATAATTATGTGTTTTTTAATTAAAAAGATTAAAATATATATTCTTTGACTTTATTTTCTAATTCAATGTGAAGAAATAATAAATGTTATTTTCTCTATTTTTTTATGGTAAACAAAAAATAAAAAATACATCCTTTAAGAAAAACACAAAAAATTGTGTATTTTTTAGTTTGAAAAATTCAAAATATCTTTTAACTTTACATTTTTCAATAAAAATAATTAATAAATATGAGGGTAGAAAGTAAAAATTTGTAAAGTAATTTAAATTAATTAAATGGTAGATAAAATTTCACTTAATTATTTATTACAAATTACTCTTTATTTACTACGATAAATCATATGCTAACACGTAACAGTGTTACAAAGACTGACCAATCAGAATTGAAGGAGTGTCTCAACCAATCGGAAGGTGTCACATCACCACAAGAGGCTCACTTCTTGTCATCCCTCCCTTTATAAATAGAAGAGCAAGAGAGCTTCAAAAAACACAAATCTTGAAGGTTGTGAAGCTTTGTCATATCAGATTCTTCTTTTCTACTTCTAATCCATCTTCGAGATTAAGCTTCAAAGGCCCTCGAGATCAAGTCCAACGGCCCTCGAAGACAGATCCATTCCAAGATTAAATCAGAAGACCCTTGAAACGATAGATCCAATATTGATATCTTCAAACGGATCGAAATCAAGCCAAGGGCCTTCGAATCTATTGACGAAAATAATCAGGTGATTAGATAGAGATTGTTGTACCCACATATTTAAATTAATAAAATATATATTTTAATATTGATTTAATATTTACATTATTTCTAATTTATTTTTGCAGAAGCGAAATTGCTTTCATAAAAATATTAAAAATATATATGTTAATAAATGTATCTTAATTTTTTTTAGTATAACAAGTGTAAAAAAAAGTATTTCTCCCAAAAGTAACATTTTAAAAAAGGAAAATTGGTCGGTTTAGTCCTCTAACTATTTTCGTTAATTAATTTAAGTTCATAATCTTTTTTTAGCCGATTAAGTCCAACATCTTTTTACGAGCAGCTTGTTAAGTCCTACATCTTTTTTTTTAACTTGTTAAGTCATACATCTTTTTATGAGCCGCTTGTTAAGTCCTTCATTTTGGCCAAAAATTTAAATTTTCTGGCCAAAATTAATCACGTGATGTTTTTTTTTAAGAGCAAAATCGTCCTCACACCAAGCCACGACGGAATTCCTCCGGTGAAACTGTGAGGGAAATAGTGTGATGACGATTTTGCCCTCAAAAAAACATCATGTGTCTGACACGTGATTAATTTTGGCCGAAAAATTTTAATTTTTTGTAGGAAAGAAGGACTTAACAGGAAAAAAAGATTGTAAACTTAAGTTAATTAACAAAAATAGTTAAAAGACTGAACCGACCAATTTTCCTTTAAAAAAATAAAATAAAGTAAATTGTTGACAAGAATACTTAATTTAGGGTGTGTTTGGATTTCCATTCAACTAGAATTGAGTGAAGTTTTTTTGTTTCCCATTAATCCTACATATTTAGACATCATTTTTTTTTTTTCAAAATAAATTTGTCCTCCCAAAACCACACCCATAAAACACACCTATAAATTTGTGAACTCTACCTTATTTAAAAAATATATATTACCAATAAAATCACTTTCACACACTTTTTCCAAAACAAATATTCTCTTACACACATAATCATTACACATAAAACATATATATATATATTTAATCCTCACTTTTTCAACATAAAATTCAATTTAAAAAAAATTACAGACAATATTTAATTTAAATAAAAATTTATCTCAAAAATACAATTTTTTTTTAATACAGTAGAAATCCAAACACACCCTTAGTTAGCAGAATCCAAGCAATCTACGAGAAAGTGACAAGTTTCGTTTCTACGCTTCCTTAGCGCTATGTATAACGTCAATCTATATGCATGGAAAAAAGGTATTATTATGGGAATCTGTAATTCCCGCAACTTTGGGATTCAGAAAGAAGAAAGAAAAACATATATAACTGTGTGTATGGGAAGAATAGATATATATATTAAACACGAAACTATGCATGCATGCATGAATGTATGAATGGCCTATCTGACTGACCGACACCTGCCCTTTCTCCCCTTCTCGAATCTCGATCGACTTTTAATTTTAGCAGAATTTTAGGGTGTTTTTAGATTGGAACTTTTTTTGAGAAAGCTCATTTTTTTCAAAAAGAATTGAGTTAATTGCGAATAACAAGGAGTAAGGTGGGTTAATGTAAGATGTTGTCTAGTAAGTGGGAGACAAAAATAATATATTTTATTAGTGTAATGATAATTTTTTATTTGAATTATATATATTTATATGTATATATTGAATATTTATAATAAGTGAGTAAATTATTTATTTATTTTTTGCCACCTCACCAGACATGAACAGTAACATGTCAGATTGGTGTCAAAACAAGTACAACTATTTTTTTTTTGAGTTTGAGTGAAATTTTGAAAAAAAATCCTAGTCCAAAAACAGCCTTAAGTTTTCAAAGTTGATTTTACATATCTTTCTTCCGAAGGTCTATGCATATATATATATATATATATATATATTCTTCATACTCCAACAAGCGCGCTGTGTTTATGTGTGGTGTTAATTACCCAATTCCCAATACTAATCTTATCTTATTTTCATTTATTAATTAACAAGAATAAATTTTTATTTGATAAAAAGTTAAATTATTATTGATAATACATATTTATACAGATAATAAAATATAAATATATTAATTGAACTTGTATAATAATTTTTTTAAAAAAAAAAAAAAAATCTAAATAATTAAATTGAATTAAAATTTTTTTATTTGATAAGAAGAAAGTGATTTGGAGCTTTCTATGATTATGAAAAAAATTGGTTCAAATCTTTGAGGAAAAAGACTTCATTTTTTAAGAAAATTTTTAAATTTAAATTCATATTTTATCATTTTTAATATAAATTTAATATAACTATCCAAACTTATATCTTTTTAAAAAAATTAAAATAAAGTGTATTAAGAAAATTTAATTTAATTAAAATTAGTTCAACTTTTATCTTATTTAATTTAATTAAAATTAGTTCAACTTTATCTTATTTAAAATATTGTGTATATTTTGTATATTAATATTAAAAATAAATTATAAAATGCATCTCAATAACTGTTACAAAAAAAACTCTTATTTAAAATTTAAGTAAATCGTTATCTCTTTTATTTATTTATTTATTTTAATGAATTCAAATCTCCATTTTTTAAATATACACACATATATGTATATATATATAACACAAAAAGAAGAAAGAAGCATAAAAGTAAAAATAAATTAAATTTTCATTTAAAATAAAGAATTAAATCATAAAAAAATAGAAAAAACTCAAAAGAATTCAAAGTAAAAACATGAGAAAATAAAAATGAAAAATATAGAAAATAAGAGATTAAAAATATGAAAAATATGAAAAGTAAAATGATGATAAAAATTAATGACTTTTAAAAAAAATGGTAAAAAGTTGAAAGATCAAATAGATTAAAACCTATAGATAAGCACAAAAATTAAAAGAATTTAGATAAAGAATAAAAAATTGAAAACATTCACATAATTTACATAATATGCCATTAGAAGAATTTTTTTTTTTTTTTTTTTTAGATATTATTCCTAGAATCTTATATAATGGATATATGTATCCAGTTTCTATTTGTAATTGACAAGAAACTGAGAAGAATGTGGTAACTCAGTGGTGTGACTCCCTTTGCTTAGGTGCTTCCATTTGACTTATTAAGTGGAGGACTTGGGTTCGATTCTTACCAGGGACAGCCTTGTGCCGAATTTCAGCCATGTACTTAGGGATGGCAACGGGACGGGTTTGTAGGGACTCCTTCCCCATCCCCATCCCCATCTCCGATTCTCACATGTATTCCCGATCCCTGCGGGGAATTTTCACCATTTAGTTTTTATTCTTTATTTTTCAATCAAATTATTAATGCAAAATTAATCAATAAATTTCGTAAAATAAAAAATAAAGTATTTCCTCTCAAAATTTTCAATATATATTTTTTTTAAAAAAACTAAAATTAAATATTAAAATTAAATAAAAAATTTAAAAAACTTTTGACGTAGATAAAGTAATTTTTTTCAAAGCATTATTGTCAATCTCTCATAAAATCAATAATTATAGAAAAGAAAAAATATATGTTAATTTTAAAAATAATTATATGAATTATCAATAGAGTTAAAGTATATAATTAATAATTACCTAAATCATCTTCATAATTATCATCAAGTATAATTGCAAAATTACTTATAAAAAAGAGCATTGCTATCTAAGATAAACAAAACAAACATAAAGGGAATTTAAAATTAGAATTAACCATCACAAATTAAAGAGTTTTGCAAAATGCTAGTACCTTGGTTAGTAGAAGAACACAATCAACTTTGTATACATATTAGAGTTTCAATAGTATTTAGATGGAGTTGACTACGATGAACACTAATTAATCTTCCATCTCCGATATGCATAATATCTATATAATTAAGAAAGTATATATTATGCTCACCTTTTTATTAATTTGTATCCAATTTAGTATTTACTAAATAATGATCATGACTTATAAAAATTTTTAAAAAATTACTATTATAATTCGATGTTTATATAACTATATAATTAAAAATATTATATATATATATATATATTTTACGGGGGCGGGGGGACCGAGGCCGGGGATCAAGGATTAATACCATCCCGCCTCCATCCCCAATTTTTTGTTTCGGGGAATTACCATTTCCATCCCCGAAGCCAGTCAAAGCGGGGATTCCCCGGTCAAAATGGAATCGGTATATGAGTTCCCCATCAGGTATGATTTTAATTGTCATCCCTACCAACACGTGATCATTTTGGAGTATCCAACCAAGGATTGATTTATTACAGGCAATAGTTAAAGTTTGTTTCTTTCTTTGCATTTCACTTCTCTTGGGGTTGTGTTTTGGAACACTATTACTGACTTTGTAGCTCATCAAGAGTTGATATTTATATATACATATATATACACATGAAGTCCGACATGCAGTAACAAATGTTCCTGTCTCTCTGTCTCTCTCTCTCTCTCTATATATATATGTATATATATGGAGAATGTAAAGAGTTTCCATTTCAGTTCTGAAACTAGACTAATCATTTTAGCAACGTTGGAAGGGTGAAAAACAAAGTACTCGCTCTGGTTTTTGTTAAACTTTACACTCTTTAATATAAAATTATAGTATTATTGAGTCCTTGTTTTGGATTACTTAATTTATTAATATTTTTTATTTTTTATTTTTAAATTAAAAGTATTTAAATTAATTAGTCTTTTTTTGAATATGTTTGGTCCTAAATATATGATAATTTGGTAACATTGGTCCTGTATGACCAAAATGACCTTCACCATCAAAAGTCAATGACCGGAGTCCGTTGTTGACCAAACATTGGAGGGTAAAAATGTCCATTTACAAAAAAAAAAAAAAAACAGCACTTTCCTTCTTCGTTCCCCCCTCCCCGAAACCCATACCAACTTCACCATTGTTGCAAGAGAAAGCTTTTTCACCATTATTTACTGAGATTTTTGCAATGGGTAAAGGAAAGAAGGGAAAAGATGAAGAAAATGCATCTTTAATTCGAAGAGGTAGCCGTTAGCGCACAATCGAGGGTTATGGTGCGGAAGCTAAATGTGGTGTTGGGATGCTGAACTCGTTGACATTCGAAAAGCACTTTGAATCAGTGTAATTTAAAAAATATTGCTATCATCTCGAGGGATAGTGTTCTTCATTAAGATACATGAAACTGGTATGGGTACATATACATCTGTGATTATGTGTAGATAGCTGTTCGATTTAAGTGTCAGGAATTATTTTATTTCCATGGCACACATACAACACGAAGAATGTTACCATTTGATGAAAAAACAAATGATTATCATGAAACCCCACTAGCCACCACCAAAGAATGATTTTTTTTTTTGTTTGGTAGGTACCACATAAGTGATAAAACCGATGTAGCTTGGTTAAAAAAGAAAGGGTTCATATCAATAATTTTTTTTTGGGGTTATTATTATTCCTTTTAAAACTTCTATCATTACTTAATTATTTATTCCCTTAATAAGTAAAAAGATTTTGTTTTGTGTGTTTGCGTAGATCAATTTGTGGAATGGAATTGCATCTTAGAAATTTATGTGAAAACTTTGTGGTTTTCCTCTACTATTTGCATTAGCTCTATTTTCTGGCTGATAATATGCTTGTTGTTTTCCGGATGATAGTCATAATTGGTCCTAATTAAGTTCTGTAAATCATATCAAGGCACTTGGGAGAAAAAGATGGAGTGATTTTTTTCAATTTCACACAATGCATTTTTCTTGGTGGTCAATTTCTCTAAACCCTGCTCCATAAAATCAATTCTATGGCAACTGAAAATATAAAGATTACAGAGTTTTGGTTTTGTTTTTTCATTATGTATTCATTCTTGTTATACTTTTCATTCCCATTTATTGCTTGAAGCCAACAATTCAGTATTGACAATAGATTGTTTACTGCTTTTCACTTATATGCCTACCATGGCTTTGAGGATAATTGTCTGCCATGGATCTCTTGGCAGATCAGATGTTCCATTTGTTGATGTTCGTTACTACTGAATATATAGATTAAATGCCTTTATTTGTTATTACTATTTTTTTTTAATCCCACTACCGGGTGGATTTCCAAGGGATAAATGTGGCTATAACAGGACAGATAATTGTTATTTGGTATGCATATCATGCCTGACTATTGTTTTACCTAAGCATTTTTTTTGTTTGTTTGTTTGCCTATTTATATCTAACTTGTAGCTTGCAAAAGGTATATGATTGAAACTATTCATATTATGGCTGCTGGAGGTTTTCTCAAGTGGCTAAAAAAGTACTTTTGGGAAAACCTTTTTAAGTAATATAACATAAATATATATTTTAACAACATTAGTAAACAAAACGTGTTTTGCATCTCTTTTCTAAAAGTAGCTTTTTCAAGCTAAAAATAGAGCTCAAGAGTAATTGAGAACAACTCATAATAGCTTTTAGCTCAAAAAATGAAAAAACACACAAAATGTTGCTGCTTCAGAGCAATTGAGAACATGATGAAGATACTCATTATTAATTCTTTGGTGGTGGCTATTGGGGTTTCATGATATTCATTTGTTTTTTCATCAAGTGGTAACATTCTTCAGTGCTGTATGTGTGCCATGGAAATAAAATAATTCCTGATACCCAAATCAAACAGCCATCTGCACCTAATCATTTATAGTCGGTACCCAAAATTTGGCTTTGACTTCTTATTACAGTTGATACATCTTTCAAAATTTAGCTTTCTTATTTTTTCCAGCATCTGTAGGACTATTTTTAGGAAGTGTAATTTTTTTTTTAAAAAAAAAATGGATTGTTATGCAAGACTATTTTGCAAAGTATTCCAACAGAGAAGAAAGAAGAATTTGTTTCCTTAGACTCATTGTACTTCTACCTCTACACCAGTAGATCGAAAGACAATGTAATGAAATGGATCAAGAGGAAGGAAATTTTCTCCAGAAAATATACTCTTATTCCCATTGTTATATGGTATGTAATAAATTTTGAAGATTTATTATGTATTATCTGCATAATAATATGTATAGTAGATAACATTTTACCCCACTTTGTGTATAGGTCTCATTGGACTTTATTAATTTTGGTTAATTTTGGAGATGCATCTATTGAAGGGGATCAATGTATGATTTTACTTGACTCGTTACGAGCAACTGAACATCAATTGGAACCTACAATAAGAAAGTAAGGCATTTTTTAACTTAAGATATTGAATGATATATATTTATATGGTAATTGAAAGTTCATAACTTTATGTTTCTTATGAATATCTTACAGGTTTATTGTTGACATTTATATAACAAATGGCAGGGGAAATGGGGATAATGTGCATCAAATTCCATTTTTAGTACCAAAAGTAAGTTAATCTTAATCTAAATATCACTCATTCTTTAACCAGGGATTAAGTTTCTTACATGTTCAATGTCATTTGTTAAAGTTGTTCCCTTATTCATTTTTTTATTGTTTAGGTGCCACAACAATTAGGTGGGGAAGAATGTGGATTTTACGTTTTATTATATTCTAAGTTATTTATAGAAAATGCTCCACAAAATGATAGATTTGAAGAAGGATATCCCTACTTTGTAAGTTTAATTTTGAAGTAGTATTTTATTTGATAATTTAATAAGATAATACATTAAGTTATTAACTTATGTTATTGGATGTTCAGTTCACAGAAGATTGGTTTACAATAGATGACTTTCAGCAATTTATGAATAAATTGCTTGGAAACAAAGCTAATTTACCTGTTGTTGATATCGCTGATTCTGTTGTTGATGTTGCTGATTCTATTGGAATGGAGCTTCAATATGGTCAAGTAGAGATCATCGAACAAGAAGAGTTATATAGGATAATGCAGGATGAGATAGCAGTTGTCAGACAAGAAATTTTTGCTGAGGAACAATAGACATATGATCATGTTTGCACTAACAATAGAGTTGATTTAAAAAGGGCAAATACTGAAGATATTATGGAAAGTAATGGGGATGATGGTGATGATGGGGATCATTCTTGTGATGAAAAAAACTTTTCAGAAGATACAGATGTTGATACAATGAGTGAAGAGGAAGAACAGACATTAATTGAGGAGCTTGGAAGGGAAATGCAAGATTTTGAATAGCAGCTTGATAATTTAAAGTTGCATAAAGAGACAACAGGTGATAGAATTGCTAAATGCAGTGGTTCAAAGGCAGTTGAAAAGGAAATATTTGGACAAAAAGATCAACAGACAGCAATAACAAAAGTTGAAATTGGTAAACAAAAACAGGCAACAACAGAAATAGCAAATATTGGATTACATGGGGCTCAAGTAAAAGGTGAAAAAAACAGAAAAAGAGGTGGAATTGTTGGTGCTAGGTGTGCTAAGTGGGTACAATCTGAAAATAATTTTGACATGATTGTTGTTGGAGGGACTAATGAAGAGGTTTCAAGTGAAGAAAGTGAACCAGATTTAGCAGATCAATTCTATAACTCTCATGAATCAGAAATGGAAGAAGAAATTGAGAGGGGGAGATTTCACAAATTTAACAAACAAAGAGAGATGGATGACCCAAAATTCGAAGTTGGATTAATTTTCAATAGTGTTGCTGAATTGAAAGTTGCTATTTTGAATCATGGTTTGAAGCATGGTAGGGAAGTGTTTTTGAAAAAAAATGACAAGACAAGAATTCGGGCATGCTGTAGGGGTGGTGGTGACTGTTCTTGGGAGGTTTATGCAGTACCATTCAACAACACAAAAAGTTTCCAGATCAAGACTTTACAAGCTAAACACACATGTTCACGTTCATTAAATCACAGACTTGCTACCTCCAAACTTCTTTCAAACAAGTATATAGAAGATTTTAAATCTTCTCTTGGTGTGAATGTGACTGAATTTAGAAACAAAGTGCATACGGAGTTGAATGTGAACATTTCAAGTTGGAAAGTATACAGAGCAAAGAAAGAAGCCAAATTACTAATTGAAGGTAGATATAGGGATCAATATAGACTTCTTTGGGATTATTGTGAAGAATTAAGAAGAAGTAATCCCGGATCTACTATATGCATGGAAGGAAAGCTTGATGAGGAAACTGGACTGCAACATTTTGATAAGATTTACATGCTCTTAGTGTAGGATTTCAAAGGGGTTGTAGGAGGGTTTTGGTGTTAGATGGCACATTCCTCAAAGGGCCACATGAAGGGATTTTACTCACAGCTGTGGGATAGATGCTAATAATGGCATCTATCCGATTTTTTATGCTATTGTCAGTGGTGAGAACAAGGAGAATTGGAAGTGGTTTATACAAGGTCTAATTGAAGACTTGGGGATCTATAACGAAGAAGCATGGACGTTTATCTCTGATAGACAGAAGGTTTGTATATTTCTCTACCTTTAATTGACTAAAATCATAAATTTTCATGCAAACTAACTATCATTATTTATCTCTTATAGGGTCTAATTCCTGCAATGGCAGAATTATTGCCTAAGAGTGAACACAGGTATTGTGTTCGACACATGCACAATAACCTCAAGCAAGTACATCCAGGTGATGCCATTAAAGAGCAAATGTGGATCTGTGCTAAAACCACGTATTTGAACAAGTTTGAGGTAGAAGCAGAAAAACTAAAAGCTTTAGATGCGAGAGCTTACCTTTGGTTGCAAGAAAACACGCATGGTAGGCATTGGAGTAGGGCATTCCTTATAGGACTCATACCAAGTGTGATGTTTTGTTGAATAATCATAGCGAGATATTTAATAAAAACATATTGTTGCTAGATCCAAACCAATTTTGGGGTTGTTAAGGCATGAATCTAGAAGAGCTTGGGCAAGTAGACAACAAGGAAAGGTTTGCCCTAGGATACAAAAGAAATTGGAAAAGATAAAATATGAATCCGCTTGTTGTTTCCATCGTATGCAGGGGGGAATAGTTTTCAGGTGAGGGAGGTAAGTATGGAGCAATTTACTATTGATACCTCACTTAGAACTTGTACATGTAGGGGGTGGGATTTGTCTGGGATTCCTTTTTGTCATGGGATGGCTGCCATAGGACTTTTAGGGCATAAAGTTGAAGACTATGTACATGATTATTATAGTATTGCAGCCTATATTAGAGCATATGAGCCAATTATACTTCCTACTAATGGCCCAAACAATTGGCCCAAGTCAAAGCTGATTCCACTTGTACCCCCACCAAAATTGAGGATGCCTGGTAGGCCTAGGAAAAGCGGAAAAATGGAACAAGGAAAAAAATATGTACGAAAGGGTGTGAAAGGACAGACCAAGCTATCCACAACTGGACTGTCAGTGTATAAATGCAAAAAATGTGGCAAGAGTGGCCACAAAAAGAGAAAGTGCACTGTCCAGCCCACTACACAGCCCAATATACAGCCCACTGTCCCAAGCTATTCCCAGCCCATTCAAGTTCCATCAGAACAACTACACACCTCTCAAGTAGCTTCCACTTCCTCTGTCATTCATCCACAACCAGAACAGGTGACTTAATTGATTTGTTTTAATTTTACAGCTTTAACATTTTAAATTCCAACTTACTTTATTGTATCTTTGTGTGTTGTAAAGCATATTGTCCAAGGAACTTTGAATCCCTCGAAACCACTTCACATATCCCAAGGAAGTTCCATCTCCTCTGCACAACAACAGGTCTAAATTTAATGTTGTTACTCTTTTTCCACATACCTTTAACTATTTTAATAACTACTTACAATTTGTTATCTTTATTTGCAGCCTGCTATTAAAACCAAAAAGTCAAGAAGATGTGGCTTTTGTGGTACAAGTGGCCATAATAGATCAACTTGTCCAAGAGGTGGTGCCATTTTGAATCCAAATATTACAGAGATGGAATTGATAAGGGAGAGAGATTGAAAAAGTTGTTGTTAAGATGGATGATAGATAGAGTATATAGATGATTGTTTTGGTTTGTCACACCTCGAAACCGAGGCGCAACACGACCGTACCCTCAAGGTTTCCCTTAAGAGCACAAGGTCTTTTTCTTCATACTATCCAAAAATTTAGCCCTAAATATGGGACGAGAGAATTTAAATCCTTAATACAAGAGATAATTCCAAAAGATATTCCAAAAAATAATATCAATACAATAATTTCCCATAGAAATTCTAGAACAGATTTAAGGGTATAATCCCAAAATAGAATTCTAATCTAATTACGAAAATCGAAGTCCTCACTTATTCTCTTACTCATCTTCACTAATATTTGCAAAAAGGAGAAACAAAGGGAGGGGGTGAGCTAGAAAGCCCAATGAATAAACAAAATACTTCTCTTTTCCTTGTTTTTCAAAATATTAGAAAATAAATATAAGTCAAAAATATATAGTTAGAACATATCAGAATAAACTTCCCCATAACAAAACTTTATCAAAGAGATAACATAACAAATTCAAATCTTTTACACAAGCTCAAGAAAGTATAGTCACTCGTTAGTTTACTGAATTCGGCCCTAGCTGTACTCCCGCCAGGACGGCCATAACTTATCAGTGCGAGCTTTTTCACCATGCTCGATGGGTTCAGAACTTATAATTTGGAAACATGTTTCCCCAACTAATTTCTAAACAGAC
>JAXGGT010005309.1:0-23161 GCA_035583425.1 Marsdenia floribunda | reverse complement strand
GCCTCAAAAATAGGCAATGCCAAAGAATCTGAGAACTTCAAATGCAAAGCTCTAATCCCATTCCATTTCTTCGGAACAACGTCCACGATCCTTCCAATTGCGGCAAAAACATTTTCAATAATTTCTTCACTTCCCATCGCTTTACTCAAACCACATCTCCCAATACTCAAACCACATCTCCCAATTCATCATGACAATAGAAATAACACTGACTATCAAGATCTTCCTTTATTCTATTATTTCCCACCAAACTCAAGAGTACGTCCTCTATGAAGTTAGCAGCCATGCTTCCATTTCTCGACGGTTGAATAAGGCGTGTCTCAATATCTTGTACCCAGTTTTGCATATTACCCTAGGTAAAGGGTGCTTTCCGCTTGAGATGTATCTTCACATATCTCAGTAAAAACTTAAGGTCTTCTTTGTGTTTCTCCGTGCTTTCCACTTGAGATGTAACGCCAAAAACCTTGAATCTTTTTGCACTAAAGGCTTGCCCACAAATAGGTTTCATCCCCATAGCCAATCCAGAAAGAACACAGTAATTGGCGATGTTAGCAAACCCTATAGCCAATCCAGCAAAAGGCAGATCCCCAAGGCGGCTGAGAAAGATCATGAAATCAGAGAACGAGGGTAGAGTAGAAGCCTTTGCGATTAGCAATGCGTTTGGCCTCCACGATTGCAAGAGAAACAGGGGGTTTCGGTTTCCTTGGCATTCTAGTTGCTACCAGTACCACCTGACGTTGATGGGCTGAAGTTGAGCTGAAGTTCCCTCCCCTCCTCTGCAATATATATGAAGGTGGTATATGTATCCTTTGTATTTTACTTTTTTTTGTTTTTTTAATTCTTGAAGTGAAAAGACCAAAATGCCCTTGGGCAATTTTGTTTTTAACAGATGAACAGTAAATTGACGAAAAATTTAAATGGAAGGACCTTAATCACACGATTTGAATAGTTTGGGGATCTATTTCACCAAAAAAATAATTTGGGGACCTTAACCACCAATTGCCAATAGTTTGGGGACTAAACTTGCCAATTTGCCTACTATATAATGATGTCATAAGAGCAATATGTATGAATCAGAGTGAGTTGTGATACCTCGTTCTATATCATAAGTATACACAAATATGTCATGTAAAATAAATATGGACCTAAATATTAATTATTAACTTGAAATATTCCTTTCGAGAACGATATCAAGTAGTTAACCCATAATTATGTCTCGAGTTCACAAGCTCAAGTTGTAACAAAAAATAGCCTCATAAATTTGATTATGTGACTAATTAATCCTTCCTCTTTATTTTTTACATTAATTGAATCATCGTCTGTTTTGTCATATATATACTTGTCTCTCTCCACTTGAACGGTTAATATGATTAAAGCCTAATAAATCAAAAGATTGCAAGTGTTGAACCTCGCCTGCCACACTCCACACAACCCTCCTTGACAGTGCACTTGATGTGACACATCTGACACACGTCGCTTGCCTAACATACGCACTCAAGTGGACAAAGAGTTTTCTATTTTGGAAACTAATTTGAAGTCCATTAATGGGACACTTGCCATCATGATATGAAATTAAGGAGGTGTCAACGGACACTTGTCACGAGTGCACTGATTATGAGACATAGCCAAGAATGGCTATAAATGGAAGACTCCTTCTCGGTGAGAGGGGCTGGCTCTTATCAAACAAAATACTCCTTTTCTCTATTTTCTTTTACATACAAACCTTATCTCTATGTTTTTTCTCCTTTCTTTACGATTACTAACTTGATCGTCGGAGGTTAATACGGGGAGAAAGTCCCTCGGTGTTTCCATTCCCAGGAGAAGGATTATTTTAAAGAAGGTTCCAAAGATTATTACGGGTAAAAATTCGTATTATTGGTTTTCATTTTCTGATGTAAAAGTGGTTAAGGATTTTATCACATCAGATTAGTTCTGCTATCGGGAAACGCAGCAAAGGTTTCACTTTTCATCATTTCTAGATACTTTTATGTTTTTTCTGCTTTCCCCAAACATCTCTTCTACTAGTATACAACCTCAAAAGGACAATGTCTCATTGCTCTACATCACGAAGGATGCACATGACATACGTCGAAACCCAACAATCCCATCCGAGAGCACAGTCACCACAAGTGGGTCGGTGATTGAACGGTTGGGTCCACAATCTGTTTCTCATGATCTGAGGGACAGATTTAAATGTAAGAAGGTCCCAAGCTTCTAGGCCAGCAGATGATCAAGAGGTCCGTATGCTAAGGGAAGAGCTTGACAGACTCACGAAGCAGCAAAAGTTGATGGAAGATTAGTTTAGGCTAAAAAGCCAAATGGATTAGTTAGGACAAACACTGCCTCCGCCAGTATTCACAAGTATGCCGTCTACATTCAAAATCCGAGTAGGGGGCCGCATCGCAAGCCACGCGAGAAGTTCTTCCTGCTACAGAAAGGCCACATGTACCTCCCACGAGAGAGCAAATTGTACCAGCCACACAACCCTGTCGAAGTACGCATCGCTCTCAGCGAAGTGTCACTGCAATGCACAAGATGAATCCTCTCCATGGCCAATCTAGGGGCCAGACAACACGACATAGAAAGGCCCCAAGCGAAGTGGGAGAATCCCATCATACTTCAAGATTGCCGCCCTGCGTGCCTAAAAGATACTCCGACCAAAGAGGGTCAAAAAGAACAAGAGAGGAGAGAAATTTGGAGCCCGCCACCCTTCACCAGGTGGATAAGAGACGCAACTCTAGACCCTAATATCAAATTACCTCAATTTGTGCTCTACAATGGGAAAAGCCGACCTCAAGAGCACATCTGCAGGTACAAGTCAGCCATGAGACTTGTAACCAATGACGAGGCACTGTTATGTAAAGCATTCCCCAGCACTTTGTCCAAAAAAGCTTTGACGTGGTTCACTTCGCTCAAATTGAATGCTGTTGATTCTTGGTCAAGTCTTGAAAAGATGTTCCTCAACAAATTCAGTACGGTTGGAGTTATTCCAAAAACTCATGGCGATTTGGTGAATGTCAAGCAGTGAGAAGGGGAATCTCTCTTATCTTACCTGGAGCCATTCAAAAAGGTCCACGATGAAATAGAGGAATTGAGCGAAGATACAGTGTCGACATGCTTCGAAGGAGGTTTTCGAAGTGCTACCCTCTATATTGAGCTGCGATTGAGAAAACCTAGAACACTAGGTGAAATGTTCAATGTGGCTCGGAAAGTGGCCCTTGCAGAAAGCAATACCCTTGAAGAAAGAAAGGGCCCAAGAACACCAAAGAAGGACCAAAGCTCCTTACAAGACAAGGGAAAGGCTCCCATAAGTCACTATGACATAAATCAAGGGAAAAATTGAACTCAGAAAATAGAGACCTTCACTTCGTTGAATGTCCCAAAGGAGGACCTCGTATCTGTCTTAAAGGAAAAGTATGGAGTGTCTGACCCTGAACCGATGCATCCCTGTTCATAGAACTTTAGAGATAAAAACAAATATTGCATATTTCATAAGGATCATGGACATTTAACAGAGCATTATATCCAATTCAAGCAGGCAATTGAAAAACTAATTCAAGAGGGAAAGCTAAACGAATATAAGGCACAAAGGACCCCCAAAGACTCCGACAAAGGGAAGGAAAGAGTGATTGACGTAATCACCACTGAAGTGCCATTTTCGACCCAGTTGAAAAGACAAATCAATTCACTCAAAGCCACATTCATCGTTCCAGAATATTTGTACGACAAAGAGGCCATCACCTTTTCCAAGTCCGAACTGGCACCCACTGTGGAGTTGAAAAGCAACCCCATCGTCGTAGAGGCCGCCTTGTAGTTCCCCGGCATTGATAGGTGCCTGGTAAAAAAACTACTGGTCGACACTGGGGCTTTGAAGAATGTCTTATTTCACAAATGCTTTGAAGAGATGGGGTTGAAGAATAGTCAACTCATTTCCAGTTCCATAAGATTAGAAGGGTTCACCACACACAAGATTGAGGTGAAAGGAACTATTGAGATTGAGGTCTTACTTGGGACCCCCTCCAAGTGTGCAAACTGAGCTAATCAAATTTCATGTAGTCGACATTAACTCATCCTATAATGCCATCTTGGGCACTCTGCTACAAGCCAAGTTCGACATGGTTATTTCTCTTCCACACCAAAGGGTAAAATTTTCCACTCCGACCAACATTGGTGAGGTACAGAGTAATCCCAAGAGCCTCCTCACTTACCTCATCAAAACCAAAAAGAAGTGGTCTCTCTTGGAGGTGCAACCCATGGACGTTGACCACATCTCGACCGTTGAACCGGAGTACAAAGAGATCGTGATTAATCCACAGTACCCCGATCAAAAAGTTAGAATCGGAAGAGAGATGCCCGAGGATGAGTCCATTGCGATGGAAGAATTTCTGAAAGCCCATTTGATGAACTTCGCATGGACCACAAAAGTTATGGTCGGGCTGCGCGAAGAAGTAGCAATCCACAAATTAAATATCGACCTTTTACTCACTCCGATCCAACAGAAGCAAAGGAGATTTGGAGCAGATAAAGAAATTGGAATGAAAGAGGAAGTCGACAAGTTTCTTAAAGCGAAGTTTATCAAGGAGGTCCAGTACCTAACTTGGTTGGCTAATGTGGTGATGGTCAAAAAGGCCAACGAAAAGTGGCGAATGTGCGTTGATTTCATAAACGTAAACAGGGCCTATCCAAAGGATTGTTATCCCCTACCCTACATAGATCAATTGGTTGATGCGACATTGATATATGACATGCTCAGTTTCTTGGATGCATTTTCTGGGTATCACCAGATCAAGATGCATGAACTTGATCAGATCCATATCTCATTTCGAGCCGTCGAAGGAATCTATTGCTATAATGTAATGCCATTTGGGCTAAAAAATGTTGGGGCCACATATCAGAAGATGATCAATCAAGTTTTAAAGTCGCAACTTGGATGAAATGTTGAGGCCTATGTGGACAACATGGTTATAAAAACTGCAAAGGGGGGTTCACATTTACAAGATCTCCAGGAAACTTTTACGACGCTCTCTTCGTATGAATTAAAGTTGAACCCCGCAAAATGTACTTTTGGTGTCAAGTCAAGAAAGTTTTTAGGATTCATGATGACTGAAAGAGGCATCAAAGCAAACCCCGAAAAAATCACAACCTTGATAAATTTGAGGGAGCTGACATGCATGAAAGATGTCCAACGGATCAATGGATGCATCGCTGCACTAGGGAGATTCATTTCGAAGTCCTTTGAAAGTTTCCTTCCATTCTTTAAAGTCTTGAAGACAGCTACCCGAAGTTTTTTCTGGACTGACGAATGCAAAGAGGTATGGGAAAAATTGAGAGAATATCTCATGAATCCATCTCTACTTAGTTCACCAGAACTAGGGGAAGTGTTGTACTTATATTTAGCTGCTGCACACTTAGCAATAGCCTCTGTATTCATACAAGAAGTTGACCAGAAGTAACTATCAGTCTCTTATGTAACCAAAGCTCTTAATGGACCGAAATTCCGGTACCCTAATATAGAAAACTTAGCTTATACCTTGGTTGTTGCAGCTCGTAAATTACGAGCTTATTTTGAATATCATGCAGTTACTGTCTACATAAATGTACCACTTCGGCAAATATATCACAAATCAGACCAATGGGGTAGAATATTAAAATGGTCCATCGATCTGTGTGGGCATGACATTACGTTTACACCTCGGACAGCAATTAAAGCACAAGCATTAGCCGATTTCTTGACTGAAACATTATTCACTGCCGAAGTAGCAAACATTACCATCATTCCATATATCTCGCCAAGAACGACTTCGATCCCATCTGTCAATCAGTATTGGTTGCTAATGGTTGACGATGCCATAAACCAGAATGGAGCCGGGGTGGGACTAGTCTTGATATCCCCTATAACTCGGGCAACGCAAGAGAGGAGCGTTCGACTAAATTTCACTGTATCTAACAATCAGGCGGAATATGAAGCTCTCCTCGTTGGGATGAAGTGGGCTCTACAAGCTGTGATTTCATTCTTGAAAGCTTTAAGTGATTCTCAAGTGGTAGTCCACCAAGTCCGAGGTGATTATGCAGTCAATTCAGAAAATTTGAAAGCGTACGCAAAGTGTGTTCAAGCTCTGAAAGCCAAATTTGAACACTTTGTTATTGAGAAAATTCAACGAAGTCAAAACGAGCGAGCTGATTTACTTTCTAAAATTGCCTCAGGGGAAGTGGAAAATACCCTCGACATTCCTGTCGAAGTCTCTTTCACCTCGATTACCTCGACAGACTGTCATATTCACACAATCGATGAAGAGTCGAAGTCATGGATAGACAAGCTCAAGGAGTTTATCGAGCAAGGGATTCTCCCACCTCAGCTAAACCAAGCCAAGCAGATACGATGGCAAGTCGCTCGATATCTCATCCATGAAGGTATTCTTTACCGTCAGTCCTTCACAAAGCCCCTGTTGCGATGCATCCCGCCTTCAACAACTAAGGCCGTCTTAGAGGAACTCCATGAAGGAGTCTATGGTGGACATCCAGGGGCCCGAGCTTTGGTTGAAAGAATAATACAACAGGGGTACTGCTGGCTGACACTCCGACAAGACGCAGAATCTTTTGTGAAACAATGCAAAAGCTGTCAAAAATTTGGCGATATCCTATGATTACCTTCTATCAAACAAACTCCAGTGGCACTGACATGGCCATTTGATGTGTGGGGTATGAATTTGATGGGAAAATTCTCAAAAGCCAGGAATGGATTCGAATATTTAGTGGTGGCCGTTGATTACTTCTTCAAATGGATCGAGGCCAAGCCCTTGGTACATCCCACAGAAGAAAAACATTTAAATTTCTTCCATTATTTCGTCCTGTGTCGATTTGGAGTGCCTCGCGTAGTAGTAACAAATCATGGGACACAATTTTCCAAAAAGTTCACAGCGAAGTGTGAGAGACTGCACATCAACCACTGGAAATCGTCTGTGGCCCATCCTCAAGGAAATGGTCAGGCCGAGGCTGCAAACAAATTGGTTCTCAAAGCCTTTAAAAAGAATCTAGAGGGTAAGTCCAACAAATAGGTTGACGAATTGAATCCCGTGCTCTGGGCAATACGAACCTCAACTAGGGGCCCTACCAGCGAAACTCCTTATTCCTTAGTCTAACGGCTCAGAGGTAGTTACACCAGCCGAGCTTGTCCTGCCCACATACAAAGTGTCGAATTATGACATTAAGAAAATTACAGCACGAGGACTGCCGACCTCGACTTACTGGAAGAAAAACGGAAATCAGCCAAACTTCGAATGGAGGCCTACAAGCAACAGACAAAGTCAAGCCAAGACAAAAATGTTCGTCGGTGACCTCTACAAATCAAAGATTAGGTCTTATAAAAGATCAAAGTGACAGGTCGACAAATGGAGGCCACCAAACTTACTCCGAACTGGGAAGGACCATATATGATCACAAGCAAGGTTCGACTGGGAACATTTCGACTGACAAAAGAGGATGGAAGGATGTTGCCTAACCCCTGGCACTCTGACCACCTCAAAAAATATTATGTGTAAATGAACGATGTTTTTTTACATATATACCTTTTGTACTTCGAGTAAATAAGAACCTCGATTACATTTACATATTGTTAATAAGATAGTCGAAAGACGACACTTGTTAACACACTTTCAATTGCTTGTTACACTTGTCGAAGTATAACACACGATATTATGTGATTTGCATTATCTATTACTTAAGGTCAAATCGATTTGTTAATTATGATGCGCATATTTATATAATATGCTTATGCAATAAAAGACAAAGAGAAAATAGACGAAGTAACATTAAGTATAAGAGAGACATTGTACGCAGAAACAATTCCATTTTATTCATGGCAAAAATGATGAACAAAATTCCTATTCTATTACATCATAGTAAAACGAAGTTAGGAAGACGGAGCAAGAGGAGGCAAATCGGAGGGCGGGGTCACAACAGTAGAGGCCTCAGAGACAGTAGCCGTACATGTTTAGTCAAGATCCCTCCCTCAGCAACCGAATCTGTAGTGGCAGCCTGGACCTCGATATTCGAAGTACCAGCCACTTCGACATCGGTAGGTTGACCGGTCATAGCCTCAGGAGAAGCCTCAACTGTCTCTACTGGCAAAGTAATGTCAAGTAGATCGAAGAAAGTAGGAACTGACGGAGTCGGAGGGATCCAAGGCTCATCTTTATCCTCTGAATCCATTTCTTTGATCTCCTTTACCTCCGCAACGGAGAAAGGGACATAATCAGCGCTGGCTCTGGCTTCCCAACTGGCAAAGGATTGCTCGTAAGCATGGACGAATGGTGCCTTATCCTTGAAATAATAATACAGCTACTGGACCATGTGAGCCTGCCCCTACTTCAGATAGAAATAAGATGCCTCGGTGATAGCATTTTTGTATTATTCAGAGCTTTGGAATTCGGTCACAATTTTGTCCGTATAATTCTTTGACTCGTAGTACTCCACCAATTTTGACAACCACTCAACTTGTCCCTTGGCCGCCCACTCTGACGCCTTGAGTTCCTTATTAACGTCTTCATGAGCTGATACCCTAGTCGCTAAAGTTTCTACCTCGGCACACTTCGCTGCTAAGTCAAGCTTTTGTTTGTCAAACTCGGTAGCCATTTTATTACGCGAGCTGATTACGAGCTCTGCCTCCTTCTTTGTCTTCTCTAACTCCGCCTTCATCTCTTCCAAGGCGGCCTCCAACTCGATAATGCACGAGCGAGCTTGATTGAATTTCTCCTCCATTCCCACAAAATACTTCTTGAACGCCTCGGAGGAAGTCGACTCCAAGTAGATTTGTGAGTAGTGCGACACCTGAGCAGAAGTAGCAAACATCAGGTGATGAAGAAAAACAAAGATGAACAAGACAATTCATTGAGTATCAAATTTAACCGAGCCATGTAGGTCGCACCCAAATTGGCGGACTCCTTGATCGGCATCCCCTTGATCTTTTTGGCATAATCGGGGTCTAGACTCCGCCTGAGGGGAATGACCCCCAAGTACTGAGCAGCCTGTGAACTGCTAACACATAGCCCCTCAATGGAGGGAGTAGCTCGTAACACCTCATGAGCGAGGTTACGATACTCCGTCGGGGACTAGGGATAACGAAAGTCACTTCGATGCCATGGCAACTTGTCGGAGTCCTTAACTCTACCTTTAGATGGCACACCGCACCTAGAGTCATCAAAGCATGACCTCCCAGAAAAACTCGACCTCAATCCCTCTTGGGAACTTTAGTGCTGGGGACTCGCGGGGATACATATCATCTCGGTACTCCGTTGCCTTTTCAAGTTGGCAGCAGCTTCGTCACCTCAATCATTCCTTTTTTTTTACGGTTGGCGAGGTGGAATCGATGGTGTAGAAGTAGACTTGGCAGCAGTGTCAGATGAAGCAGGAACTTCGCTCGACTTCTCCTTATTCTTCTCTTTCCCTTTCTCCTTGGCAGAGGAATCAATAATTTTTGTGATGGGAGTAGGTGGAGTAAAAGTAGCTTTTGCCACCGCCTCAACACAGGCAGACTTTTTCTTCTCTACCATGGCAGCTATTCGCCTTAGAGCACTCATGTCTACAAGAAACAAAAACAAAGGAAGTGTCAAAACAAATGCTAAGTATCAGACACCGAAACAAAAAAGGCAAGGTAACATAGTTGTACTTTCGTCTACGACAGGCTCACAATTCGTTGTAGCCTTATCTGAACAGTTCAGGTATTGTTTGGAAAATACCCTTTCAGGGTGCAATGTCTAAGATGGATACTCTTTTTCTTTTGTCAGTCCTAACTCCGCCCTTCTCTCCTCGGACCCACTGATTCCACACTCCGCTAAACTTTCCTCACTCAGCAAATTGTCGATGGAGAAGAACTTTGTTTGAGTCGAGGGATCTGAACCCAAGTTCTCCTCCACAAACTTCAAAAAAAAAAAGAGGTCGCCAAGAAAAATATCTAAGTTCCAAACCTAGCGGGTCCCACTTGCGATGTTGATTAACTAAAGGAGGGAATAGAAAACCAGACTTAGACTCCACCATCACCCACCTACGATTCCAAACTATTTTGCTAGGTATCTTGTCAAATAGGCAAATGACGTTGCCCCTAGATCGCATGGAAAGGACCCCCTCAATAATACGAAGTGTAGAGAAGAAGTGTCTAAGGATATGTGCGGACAGATATATGTTCACATGCTGACATAAAACTATCAGGCTCATAACATATCGCAAAGTGTTCGAATGCAACTGCACGGGTTGGACTCTTACAAAAATCAAAAATTTGACAAAGCATGGATCCAAAGGCAATCTGAGTCTAGCCTTGAAATGGGCAATCGGTATAGGAACAGAGACGGTCGACATTGACTTCACTTCCTTCGTCACGAAAAGCCTATACTTCGATCGGTCAATGTCGTATTGAAGGCGGAGTGCACTCAACTCCGACTTGTCCAATTTATTTTTTGACAAAGCAAAAATGTTGCAAGTCTTAGACATAGCCCTCTTCCTGCAGATCTTCTATTGGCGAGGTTCAGACGCGTTGGATTCCGTCACCGTCTTCTCAGAGTCCAAAGTGGGACTTATTAGAAGCAAAGGAAGAATTTCTTCCTGGTATTCAGGTGATCTCTCTCCCTCACTTTGTACAGGTGAAGTGCCTTTTTCCATAAATCCATAAGTTGGGTCGACCATTTCCTCAACTTCGACTTCCATCCTAGAAGACTCTACCTCAACATCGGACATCACTTGAGCAGGTTACTCATTGACAGACTGGTTAGATGCCATGCTGGAGTCTGAAATTTCAATAATTGAAGGGTTATTGGCGGGATTATTATTACTATTAGTGGAGTGGTCATTCATAAATACCCTATTGACATCATGCAAAATTTTTGAAAACCAGAAATCTTGAAGATAATTATGAATCTACTCCTCCTCAAAACAATCTACATTTGTCAACCTAGTGGTTGGGTTAAGGCGGCGCCCAACCTCTACCCCGCACGAGCTTCCTCAACAAACTCTACACCCCATTTCTCTCCAAACCTCCTAATCCTAGATTGCATGGTTTGACACAATCTCCAATAGTCCGCATGGAGTTCATATAAGAAAAAACCAGGGATGTTCAGAGCCCGCACAATCTTCTTGGTCGCGTGCTTCACACCCATGACAATCCTTAAAGGCACTCTCCTAAATAGTCAAGACACAAACTAAATGACAAAACCTAAGGGCAAGAGACTAGAAACACAAAAGAACGGTCCACTCGAGAATGCAAACTATGACAAACAGAAACAACAGAAAAATATACGCTATACTCTTACCGTGATGCTTTGCAGGAGGTTGGAAAGACTTTGATCGGAGAATTTAGAAAGTTCAATGGAGGAGAATGCCAAAATGTAGGGTTTGTAGAGAAACAGAAGCAGAGGGAATTTTGAAGCGATAGACAAAGGAATGAAAAAAGAAAGAGGAGATAAGAAGAATAAGGGAGAAGAGGTTTAGGAAGAGAGAGAAAGCGCGAAAAAAGATGAAATTGAATGAGGCGTCTTGAATACCCTAAGGAAGAAAGAGAAAATTAATTATTATTTTTCCTGATATCGAGGAAGAGAGAGAAAACTAACGGCCGCATTCAATGATATGGCTGTTAGTATGAAACAATGCGATAGGTGGCATAAATAAGTTCTTAAAAGCCACAGCTCAACAATATCTATTAGAAATATACTCCACATCAGTGGAAGTAAGTCCTCTCTGACTAATGTGAGGGGCCATTGATCGATTAATATGATTAAAGCGTAATAAATCAAAAGATTGCAAGTGTTGAACCTCGTCTGCCATACTCCACACAGCCTGTCTTGACAGTGTACTCCGAGCATGCCGTAGGAGTATGCTAAGGTGTGCTATGTACCACCAAGTTGATGTGACACATCTGACACACGCCGCTTGAATGACATAAGCACTCAAGTGGACAAAGAGTTTTCTATTTTGGAAACTAATTTGAAGTCTATTAATAGGACACTTGGCATCATGACATGAAATTAAGGAGGTGTCGACGGACACTTGTCACGAGTGCATTGATAACGAGACATAGCCAAGAACGGCTATAAATGGAAGACTCCTTCTCGGTGAGAGGGGCCGGCTCTTATCAGGAAAAATACTCCTTTTCTCTATTTTTTTTTACATACAAACCTTATCTCTATGTTTTTTCTCCTTTCTTTACAATTACTTACTTGATTGTCGAAGGTTAATACAGGAAGAAAGTCCCTCGGTGTTTCCATTCCTAGGAGAAGGATTATTTTAAAGAGGGTTCCGAAGATTATTATGGGTAAACATTCATATTATTGGTTTTCATTTTCTTATGTAAAAGTGGTTAAGGATTTTACCACATCACCACTTCTGTTTATCTATCTAACTATAAAGCCACTAGTTTATTTCAAATATTGTACATATATATAGTTTTTTATTTACTCTTGATCGTGCAATGGAGCTAAATAATTACTATCATCAAGCTATTAAGGATCTTATATGTCGTGATGCGATTAGTTCACATACCTGATCTATATACCTCATGGTAAGAAATCTCTTTCATTTGGAATTTTACGTGCTAAATTCTTTTCTCCATATGGTATGGTTTCCTTTGTGAGGAAGTTCACATAGACACCCCCTCTAACCCATCCTCAATGTGGGAATAATCAAATTAAAAACTCTCTTTTTATTGATGGGAAATTGGTCATTTTAGTCTTCATATTATTATCGTTTGGACAAACGGATCTTTGTTTTATTTTTTGGACAATCAGATCTCCATTTTATTTTCAATTGGACAAAGGGGTCCTTCCAACAAAATTTTTATATTTTTTAACCAACGAAATTCACATATTAAGCATGTTTATATCCCATAAAGGACATTTCTGTCATTTAAAATCATCTCATTGACTTATTTACATCTTAATGAAACCCTCATTTCTTCCAATTTCATCCATTTTTTCTAATTTCTTCCATTTTCTATTATTTTTTCTTTTGAGATAATTTTATTGGTAGAAATGAGGGTTTTTTTTTTTTTTTTTTTTTTAATTCATATACAACCATCATTAACACAAAAAAAAAAAAAAAAAAAAAAGCTATTAATTAAGATATTTTAAATTGAAAGATTTAAGAGTCTTCTATTACTATGTATGTAAAATTGTCTTTAAAAATAAATATTTAAATAATTAAAAGTACTTTAATAGATCAAAAAAGTGCCTCAAAAAATTTTAATTGAAAAATAATTTTGAAATTCCATTTTATTCATACATAAAATATGCCTTGAAACTCTTGAAGCGATTAAAATTTAGGTGTTTATATTAGAGTTGAAGAGTTCATATCGAGTACATAAAAGTAGAAAATATCCTACACTTAATTGAGACATTAGAAACACCCCAATAGATCCTTTTTTTTTTTTTTTTTTGTAATGCATATATATATATATATATATATATATATATATGGATTTTTTTCCTAATCATCAACGAGCTATTAATATTATAGTATTTTAGGTTGTTTTTGGATTGGAGCTTCTTTTCGATTTTTCACTCGAACTTTACTCCTCGTTTTCTGCAATATACCCAACTTAACTTTAAAAAAAAAAAACTAACAAATCCAAAAAGAGCTCTAATCGGGAACCAACTTAACTATGTGCTGAGTAGGACAGAGTGAGACACTTCACAGTCCAAATCACTTGCAAGAAAAGTCAAAAATCGGAGAGGGGCTCCGGTAATGACCCTTCGATGATGAAGCCAATTAGGACTCAAGAGATTCTAGTATCGAAAATTATCAAGAGAAAAACATAATACCAGATTTAGATCCCTCCTCATGTGGACATTACCGATATTTATGGATAAATGTGCCCCAATATCCTTGGAAGTACACCCATGTACTGCGCATGGTTGACAGGGAGTGTACTTCCCCTGCATCGGTGTCAGAGGGCAATGATTGCTTGGTATTGGACTAGATAGCGATATCCAGAGTGAAGTGCCGTCCAAGGAGCCCAGCAGTGGACGTATCCCGTAGTGGGTTTGGCGGAGTGAACTCTCGTCCGTCTTGAGGACTCAACAGTCTTTGGGCTACGGACTGCCAGCTGGGCTCCTAATGGCTTCCACCTAGACTAGTTTATCCGAGCTAGCAGACTTGTCAATTTTTATACATTGGTTTCCTTTAGTGGCCCCTCATTTCAGAGTGAAAAGACCTTTCATTTTGAAATGTTTTCAGAAACCCTTTGCATCTTTGTACAACCATCATCATTAATGGCCATCGTTCGATACTCGCACTGCCTTGGTTGAAGAAGTGCATTAACTGTATCGTGTCTCGTACATAATTATTAGCAAAGTGACATTTAATCAGCTATTTTGCAGAAACCATCATATTTGGTCATTTTCCATTTATCATTCAAAACTTCAACTTTTGGGCAAACAGAATACTCTCTGCATTTTGAGAAAAGAGCAAGGGAAAAGGCAAACTCTCGAAGAACTGCAACTTTCTTTCCCTTTTCTTTCGGAAGAGTCATTCCTTTCCTCTACATCTGTTCTTCTGTGGATCTACTCTCTTTCCCACCAGTGCAATCCATTTCAAATCAAGTTCTTCGGTGAGTTATTTCTCTAACATCCCTTTCTCTTCTTTTTTGAAACCCTAGGGTTAGCTTGTAAAAATGGTTAAATTCATTGCCCGAAGTAAGGCGTTAGGCGCAGATGAGGAGCTTCTGCGCTTTATCGATAATGAGGGGACAAGGGATTCGCAAGTAAAAGGGGACCTTGAAATAACGGTTCAGAGTGGGGAGGACTCTGAAGAGACCCAATTAGTGGAGATTCTTCAGGTTGGCGGTGGTATTATCGTTGAAGAGGGAGAAGAAAATCAACTGGTTGTCCTCGAATATGAACCTGTTAAGGGTGAAGGTGAAGAGGAAGTAGGAGAGGACGCCGAAGAGGAGGTGGCGACCCCCGTCTATTCTTTATTCCCCAACCTATTGTCCCCTTTGGAGGTGCAGAGGATCCAGTTTACTTATGGGGCGGAGTTTGTCAGGTTCCGAATTTTTCATCCAATGACTATCAGACAATATCCTCCAACTGGGTGGCCATCCCAGTCCAACATTTTGAGTTTGGGCTCCGGCTTCCTATTAACCCCTTCTTGGTGAATGATCTTCTTTTGCTTGAAGTCCAGCCAGCCCATCTTCACACTAACTTCATCAGGATAGTGGCTTGCTTCACAACCCTCTGTCGTCGGCTTGCAGTGGACCTCTCCATTTACTTATTCTCCCACTATAAAAAAAAAAAAAAAAAAAAAAAGGGCTATTAGGACGCTCTTAAGCGTCCCAATAGAGTATATATTAGGGCCCATCATGCTTTGATGCACTTAATATAAATGCCTCAATAAAGATATAAGCGCCTCAATTCTAGCCGCCTCAATACCTTTTATGTATGAATAAAATTGAATTTTTAAATTAAAAATTTTTGAGGCGCTTTTTTAATCTATTAAGGCATTTTTAATTGTCTGAATATTTATTTTTAAAGGCATTTTTACATACGTAGTAATAGAATAATTTTAAGACATGTAATTTTAAAGTGTCTTAACAAATATGTCTCAATAATCCATTTTTTTTAGTGTCCCTATTTTTCTACCCAGTGATGATGGTGAAAAACATCATCTCCTTTAGGCCGCACAGAGTCTGCGTCCAACTTTTCAACTCTCCAACTTTAAAGGTCAATTGGAGAGATAGACGTGTGATGGTGGAGAGCAACTTGGGGTTCCCCTTTATGCCAAAGGTAAACAACTTTGCTGTAAAGAACTAGCTCAAGCCGGGAAAGGAGCTCAACCCGTATCCGCCAGAGAGAATTTTTCTGGAGGCCGTGGAAAAGGAGTTAGGCTCAAATCCGAAGAGCCAAAAGAAAGTCTTCTCCACCTGGCTCCTCTTGGAGGAGGGGGTCCTGCATTGGGTAGGGATATAGGCTACAAATGAGAGGAGGAGTCTATTGGGGATGGACGACATAGAGGAATACCCCTTTTGGACACTCCATCCGTAGAGAAGCTTTTATACGGAGTGCGAGAGCTGTCAGGGGTGATCTCAAGATCTGGAGGGCCGTCCTCAGAGTAGATTCCAAGTTCAATCCTTTTAACTAGTTTCCGGAGTTCTAACCTTGTGTTTTTTCTATCTTGCAGCCATGTTTCTGAGATCCATTTGTGATGCCAGGAAGGGAGGCCAACATGTGAGACAGGGCAACTTGAGCTCTCTCCCCACCACCTCCAATTGCCCTGAACAAGGATTCCGTACCCAAAGGGCCTACAGGTCCAGAGGCTTAGCCTATGGTGCCCAATGCACCAGCTGCTACGAAGGCGTTGAAAAGTCTACCCCCACCTGCTCCAAGCTCCCAGCAGATTGAGGTAACTGACTCCGACACCGACGTCTGCAGCTTTTCAGCCAGCTCTGGGGGGTCCGGTAACAAAAGGCCCTCCCTCTCTCCTGGGAAGGAAGCCCCCCCATCCAAGAGGTATGAAGGTGTCTCATCTTCCGGAGGTAGGCTCTTCAATTCAAATAAGTTTTTTGGAGAGGTTTGGCCACACAAATGCTAACACTCTGCACACACAACTTTATTCTTGTTTGTAGCTCTCCCGCCAACAGTCAAGCACCCGGAGAGCTCTTCCTCAAAAGGCTCTGGGGGGTCGAGCAACAAAAGGCTTTGGCCAGGCTTTGTAGTCCCTGAGATTACATCCAATCTCAGGGACTTGAGGAGAGAGATTGAGAGGTCCGCCCCTCTACTCAACGGCCTGGACTTCAACCACCCCCTCCTCCGTTGATATGTGGGGATAGCCCCCGTTGCCAAGGCCACCACCCCTTCCCTGTTTAAAGACCTCAAACTCATGAGGCCTGAGCAGTTAAACAATCTTCTTGGAGCTTAGGTCACTGGGGTAAGTGCTTAGGTCGAGAGGCTGAGCTCAACCAACTAGAGGGAGCTCATCGTTCGCGAGTTCTAGGTCTCCACTAAATACGATATAGCTGTTGGGAAGCGAGCCAACATCTTCCTGGAGAGGGGGTAGGCCAACATGGTGCGACAGATCCACGAACATTTCGAAGATAAGGCTCTTGTCATCCATGAGTTCAAGGGGTTCTTTGTGGTCCTCGAGTTCCGAAGTTGGGCCAATTTTGTTCCTTTTACAGATGAAGAACTCAAGGAAATCAAAGAGATATATATGGAAGATGGCCTCCCAGAGTGGACTCCACCGCCCAAAATAGTCCCCTACTTTTGGGACTTGGTTAGGGAGCTGTCTATTCCCTCAACTGATGAGCCTACTACAGCCGAGGCCGCCACTGTTGAGAGCTCCGGAGTGTTGACTTCTACTCCTATTCCTAATGCTATAGACTCTGGAGCTTCTCTTCTGCCCCCCCCCCCCCGATCATTGAGCCTAGGACTCCGCTTCCTGATGGGGCGATAGACCTCACAGAGTCCTAGGCATAATTTTATGTAATAGACTAGGTTTCTATTTTTTTTTTTTTTTTTTTTTTTGTAATAGATTAGGAAACTTCCCTTGTACTTATACATTTGCATCTCTTTATTAATGAAAGTTACAATAAATTTTCTTCACTCTGTTATTTATTTACAGCTTTATTTTATTCTTGGCTAACCATATCTTATTCAATAATCTTGCAAATATCAAAGTAAAGCAGCTCGAATGAATCAGAATTGAATAACTTATTTACTAAAAAGAAAATAGACATGTTCATACAAAGTAAACTACATCCATCTGAGATTTCAACTTAATCAAGGCATCCCCTCAAACACTTAAGCATTTCATCAAATGGTGCTCTATTTACTAGGACTAAGACAAGTTTATACTAGAGTAAGAAAGATTATTGATAAAACTTCCTAAGATGGTCGGAGTGTCAAGGATTAGGCAATAAGGTTCCGTCGGCCTTAGATAATTTATAAATGCCAGGTCTAACCTCTTTTTTCAACTCGATAGGGACCTTCCCAGTTCGGAGTGAGTTTGTTTGTCTGTGCTTGTTGCGAAGTGACCTCGATTTTTCCTCAGCACCCAATCTCCAACATGAACAGCTCTCCGGGTGTCCCACTTATCGTGTGAAGTTTTCGTTTATTTCTTGTAAGTTTCTAGTCGAAGTCGTGTTGTCTTTCGTCTTTCTTCAAGAAGATTGAGGTCCATTTGTCGGCTTGCAATGTTAACTTGTTGACTGTATTGCTACCCATTGCATGGGGAGTGTTGCTTCGACTGGTGAGACTGCCTCAGATTCATACACAAGGGCGTACGGAGTCTCGCCTACTGGGCCCCTAGACGAAGTGCGGACCGCTCACAAGGTCTGTTGTAACTCTTCTACCCATTTATTCGATTTGCCCTCTAATTTCTTCTTCAGTGTAGTGAGGACGAGCTTATTTGCGACCTTGGCTTGCTCGTTTCCCTGAGCGTGAGCCACGAAGGACTTCCAATATTTTATATGGAACCGTTCAGATTCCGAAGTGAACTTTTTTGAAAATTGTGTTCCATGGTCCGAGACGACACTCATGGTACTCCGAACCAGCACAGCACATTGTCAAGGAAGAAACATAAAACATTATCGTCTCTAAGGTGAACGAGGGGCTTTGCTCCTATCCACTTCAATAGGTAGTTAATGACAACGACCAAATATTCGAATCCGCCCTTTCCTTTGGGAAATTTTCCCATTAAATCCATGCCCCACATATCGAAGGGCCAATTTGGTATAATTGGGGTTTGCTCAATTGAGGGCAGCCTGGGATGTCAAAGTACAGTTGGCAACAGAGGCATTTTTTCGCGTAAGCTTCGGCATCCTTCTGAAATGTTAGCCAATAGTATCGTTGAAGGATTACTCTCTATGCCAGGGACCTCCCACCGAGGTGGCCTCTGCAAACTCTTTCGTGTAATTCGAACAGCAAATCTTGGGTCGACTCCGGCGGTACACATCGTAGAAGTAGAACGATCTCCGATATAGGAGATCTCCAATGACAATATACCATACTGATTGCTTGCGAATTTGCTTCACCCTAACAGTGTCATCCAGTAACTTCTGGTGCTCAATGTACTCTCGAAGTTCGTTATCCAATTCTTGGGGATGTCATCAATTTGTATGAGATTTTCGTTTATTTTTATTGATGCGTCTTCCAGTACTTTGTCGCTCGGTGACTCCTCGGAGGCAACCTTCGCTAAGAAATTGGCACGTATGTTACTTTCTCTTTCGATGGCCTTAATCGAGAAGAAATCTAACCCTGACACTTTCCTTTGTCCCAATTGTATATATTTGGTCAAATTATCCAAGTTGACATTGAATTCTCAGGTCATTTGTTTCACTATGACTTGGGAGTCGCTAAAGACTTTTTGTTGTTTGTCAGCTGAAAGTCAAGTTGCACACTCCGTTCCAGGACTTGGGTCCTCTCTGGTGACTGGAAGAGGATATCGGCTCCTACTCCACTAGAGTTGATTGCCCCATCGGTGTGCATGACTTATGTATCATCGGGAACTTCGGGAGTTGACCCTTTGTTCTCTTCAGTCGCTTGAGAAGGAGCATTCCGCCAGGAAGTTGGCCATCACCTGACCCTTGATTACTTTGTGGGACGAAATTCACTTCATAACCACTTAGCTTGACAGACTATTTAAGTTGTCTACCAGATTGGTCCATTTTATGGAATATTTGGTGAAGTGGGGAGTTAGTATATATATTAATAACATGGGACTTAAAATAAGCTCAGAGTTTTCGAGCTGCCACAACTAGGGAGTATGCTAACTTTTCTATATTAGGGTACTTGGACTCAGGTCTATTAAGAACTTTGCTTACATAATAAACTGTAACTGCCTTTTGTCTACTTCCCTAACTAAGGCGGCAACCACAACTAAGTTTGCGGCTGCCAAGTACAAGAAAAGAGGCTCTCCCACCAGGGGGCACTTAACAAAGGTGCTTTGCTTAAGTAGCTTTTCAAGCTGCTGAAAGCAGCTGCACACTCTAGGCTCCACTGCACCTGCTTCGCTGCTCCCTTCAACGCTTTGAAAAATAGCAAGCACCTTTCAGCCAATTTTGACATGAACCTCCCTAGTGCTACTATGCATCCATTCAATCTTTGCAGGTCCTTGATGCATCGGGGTGGGCTCATGTTGAGTAAGGTCGTGATCTTCTTGGGGTTCACCTCGATTCCTCTCTCCGCGACCATGAAACCAAGGAATTTCCCTGACTTCACTCCGAAGGCGTATTTCATGAGATTGAGTTTCAAGTCGAAAGCGTCCATTGTGTCAAAAGTCTCTACTAGATCAGCGACGTAGGGGGCCCCGACCTTCGTTTTGACGACCATATCATCGACATAATCTTCAATGTTCTGGCTGACTTTTTTTTGGAACACCCAATTTATCATCCTTTGGTAAGTTGCCCTGGCGTTTTTTAGCCTAAAGGGCATGACTTTGTAGCAATAAATGCCCCCTACTGCAAGGAAGGAAGTGTGGACCTGATCCTCTTTGTGCAGCTTGATCTGGTGATAGCCGGAGAAAGCATCCAAAAAACTCATTGTTGAGTATCTAGGGGTTGAATCGACCAGTGCGTCGATTCTAGGCAATAGGTAACAATCTTTAGGGCATGCCTTGTTCAAGTCGGTGAAGTCTACGCACATTCTCCACTTCCCATTTGGATTCTTCACCATAACTACATTAGAAAGTCACATTGGGTATTTCACCTTTTGGATGAACCCAGCCACGAGGACTTTGGTAACCTCCTCTTTCATGGCCTCTTCCTTTTCTTTGCCAAATCTCCAAGGCTTCTGTTGTACCAGCCTGTACTTCGGGCTGATGTTCAGCCAGTGTTTGATGACTTGTTCGGTCAAACCCGGCATGTCTGCTGTGCTTGAAGCGAAAGTCGATTGCCTCTTCTTGAGAAAGGACACAATATTCTCTTTTTCGACCTGGGGGAGATCGGCTCCTATCTTCACTATCTGGTCGGGGTGGTCTTTGTGGACGATGATCCTCCACTAGCTCAATCAGAGTGCGTACCTCAATGTCCCTTTTGACCAAGGCCGTGGCTGAAATCACTTCGATCTGCATGGGCTCTGAAGCTACAACCTTGCTGCATTTTTCTTTTCGATGTTTCATCAGATAGTCAAGAAGAGGGCGAGTGTTGCTACATACACAGCCAATTCCTCCTTTTACAGGGAAATTTATTCGCTAGTGCGCCATTGATACCACTACTTCGAGCGCGACCAACGAAGGAGCTCCCAATATGGCGTCGTAGGAGGAGTCGATGTCCACCACGAAGAATTCGACTTCCTCGCTCCGCAAAGCTACTCCGCTCCCTAGAGTGAGTGTGAGGGTCATGGTGCCCTTGACAAGCACCTTGTGATTCGTGAACCCCTCAAGCCGTGTCGAGTCCGGCTGAAGCTGGTGGTCACTGAGCCTCATTTCCTTGAAGCACCGATAATATAATATGTCTTGCAAAGCTCCTGTATCTACCAATATTCTTTTTACCGGGAAATTGTCTATACCGGGGGTCGTTAGAGAGGCTTCAACAATGACCAGGCTACGGCGAGCTTCGGCTGTGGGTGCCAACTCGGAGCGAGGGAAAGTTATCATTTCTCCGCTGCTGAGGAGCTCAGGGGCGGAGTAAGTGGAGCGAAGTAAGTGGATCTGCCTCTTCAATTGTGATATCATGGCCTTATGCAATTACACGCAGGTCTCTGTCAGATGGCCATGGTCTCGGTGGAAGGCACAAAATTTTGTCCAATCCCTAGTTTTGTTCGGGTCTGGGGGGAGGGGTCCTTCACTCCATATCTTTCTTTCAACAAGCAGATGAGACTTTCCCTAGTGATATTGAGAGGAGTGTAGGTTTCCTCTCCCTTCTTTCCTTTCCCTTTCTTGTCCTTCTTCTTGTCAGTCTTGGAAGGGGACTGTTGATTCCTACTTCCAGACTCGTATTCTTTGTTCTTCTTGGAATTGCTGGGTGCAGAAGCAGATGTGCCCTCTACTAGGGCCACTTTTATGGCGACATCAAACATTTCTCCTAGCATGCGCGACCTCTGGAGTTGCAACTCAGTATACAAAGCGGTGGATTTGAAGCCTCCTTCGAAACATGTGAGGATGGTGTCCTCACTGACTCCTTCTATTTCGTCGTGGACTCTCTTAAAACGGTCCAAGTAAGACAAGAGCGATTCCCCTTCCCATTGTTTTACATAGGCAAGATCTCCCTAAGTTTTAGGTATCACTTCAACAGTGCTGAACTTATCCATTAAGGATTTTTCCATTACTGCCCAAGAATCAATAGAGTTTGATTTTAAGGAGATATACTAGGAGAGGGCTTTGTCAACCAGAGTATTGGGGAAGGCTCGACAAAGCATGGCTTTGTCATTCGTAATAAGCCTCATTGTTGACTTGTAGCGGCATATGTGCTCTTGGGGCCTCGCCTGGCCTGAATAGAGAGCAAATTGAAGTAACTTCAAGGAGGGGTTCGGTGGTACTTCCCTGATCCACCTTGTAAACGAGCCTATTTCAATGCCCTTGGATTTGGGGGTTACCTGCTTCGTCCTCGACGGAGAGGGCAACGTTCTCGACCTCTTTGAGCCAGGTCTTAGGTCGCAGGCCGAGAACGAGGACAAGAAGAATAGTGCGATTCTCCAACTCCGCTCCTAGTGTGGTGTGTTCGCTTCCTTTTGGAGCGTGCAGCACTGACACAGGCAGCTGAGGCTCTCGCCTGAGCTTCCGTGCTAGTGTGGACTGTCCCTCGTGAAGCACTAGGGGCTTGTGTAGCCCTAGTGGCCTCTGCTACAGGCACAGGTGGTGGCAGTACCTGCCCAATTGTTGCCATCTACCTGCTCAATGCTACCGATTCTGCCCACGCCTCGTTTTTCTTTCTGAGCTACTCTATTTCCAGCTCCAAGGGCTCCGGATGTCCCCTTCCAAGGTCAGTCGTGGCTTGGCTCCTCTACCTATTAAGCCTCTCCATCAGATCCTCCGAAGGGCGTTCGAGCTATTTAGTGGTTGGTCGCCTTTGTTAGGAAGGTCCTGCCGGCTGAGTCAGTGGTAAAGGATAAATTCGCGGTTGTCGTCAAACCGGCCAAGATTAATTTCAAAACTAGAAAGCAATATAGTGCTCCCCAGGTCATCTCCCAAGGAAGCCTTAATCGTTAAATTAAATTAAAGAATTCACCAATTCTCAATTAAAATAGAAAAA
>JAXGGT010005286.1:0-23166 GCA_035583425.1 Marsdenia floribunda | reverse complement strand
GTGTTGCACGGCCGTGCTTGATGCGTCAGACTTGCATTTTTGTCCTTGATTTCGTTCGTTCTTTCATTTTAATCCCTGGAACTTCCCTGTAACGAAATTAATGCAAAATAGCGTCATTCGTAATCAATTTATTCGAAATACTTTAAAAATCAACTAAAATTAGGCATGATTTAATACTAAAAACTCGATATGTTTTAGCGTTATCAATCAGCCTTTTGAGTCTCATCTTGCTCCTCAAAACCCTTCTCTCGATTTTAGCAAGATTGATTTCATCATTATAATCATCCTCAATTGCAAGTTCTGATTCAAGCTAAAGAACCTCCATCTCAGCTTCCTTTAAAGAAATTGGTGGGAAATTGAGATCACCATGAAATTCCAAATTTTCCTCAAATGTAAGAATCTTGTCGGCTGCTAACACGATTAGAAGGAAGAAGAATAATTTATCATAACAAGGATCCAAAGAGACTTTATCAAATATCTAGCAGGAAGCAAAAAAGTATAGGAAGAAAATTATGGTTATCTCTTGCTGTATATAAATATGGATCATAACATTATTACATAAATCTTGTGACTTTTGGTTGCTACTTCTTCCTATATATGTACACGCACACACACACACATATATGTGTATATATATATTGCTACAACAGAAGCATTAAATTGAACTAAAACATAAGAAGAAGAAAATGATATGTCTCACAGGAATGGTTTTTCTTTTTCTTCTTCTTCTTCTTCTTCTTCTAGCTTTTGCTTTCAGTGTAAAAAAATAGTGTTTATTGTTGGCCAATTATATAGTGTTTGTTCAGTGGCCTCTTCATATCAAGATTTTAATCTATTAATAAAAAAAAAAAAAGTAAAAAGATATTTATCTCTACACACACGTTTTAAGAAACTTATCTTATTTATTAAGTAAGATAAAAAATGAATTGTACTACAATATACAAATTCAATTTAATTTTAAATTTTTAAAATTCAACTAGACTACTATGATTATATTTCTCTTTATAAGTATGTATTACACTCCTCCGAGATGGGAGGTTTTTCTCTCAAGGGCGCTTGAGGTTTGTTTTTGGCAACTCAACTCATTTTGGTAACTACCTTTGCTAAGTTTGGTAAGACCGTGATTGGTGCATCTCTAGCTACAGGTTTTCTTTCACCGGTCGTCGGCCTCACTGGTTCTCTTGTGGTTTTTTCACTGGTTTTGTCATTGGTGCTTGGTGTTTGGATACTGTGGTGTGTCTCAGTATTTCCTTTTGGGTGCTCTCATATCATGGATGAAGCAGTCCTGCGTTGCCTCAACAATATCGACGTGGGTGGTAACGAACCTGGTTACATCACTCTAGAGGATGAGGATATTCGTGGTGGTTTGTCAGAATATGAGAGTAGTGTGATTGTGTATGTGTCTGGTAACACGAACATACATCTAGAGGGTTTTAAGGCAGCCATGGGACGTTCATGGCGTTGTGGATCTTTCTCAATCCAGTGTGTGAATGATGTGTTCTATCATATTTTCTTTGCTCTCTTTGAAACTACGAATTTTGTACTTAACAATAGCCCCTAGACATTCAAGAATCAATTGGTACAAGTCAAGCAGTGGCAGGCTACAAAGTAGTGGCAGGTCTCGGACATGGCTACGAAATTGTTCTGGATTCACATATCTGGCTTTCCTAGGTATTGTTATACCATAGAGGCTGGAATAAAATTGGCCAAATATTTCCCAGAATGCTTGGAGTATCAGTTGCGTGAAGATAGCATTAGTGGGGTGAAGTTTTTTCGTTTTAGGGTTTTACTTAATGTTAAACGAGCCCTACAATGTTTGGTTCGGTTCTACACTCTTGATGGTACCCTTCATTTTTCTCTTATCAAATATGAACGGCTCCCCATGTTCTGCTTCTGCTGTGGTTTAATTGGCACAAGTACCGTCTCTGCCCTGGTATAGAAGGTGTTGATAAGGAGGTGAAAGATTTGGATTTCGGTCCTTGGATGGGAGGGGTGAACAATGTAAAGTCTGATTAACTCTTTGTTGTTCAAAACCCTCATGGATTCACTCTCCATACCCAGGAGACTTTTGAGGAGGCGCCTAATATGGCTCCTCACAGTTCGAGCAAGGTTTTGGAGCTTACGGTGGTGGCCGATCAAGTGACTTCTCCTGGGGTGGTGGTTGATCAGTTGGCTGCTACTCGAGTGGACACGACTTTGGTTCCATCCTCATCTCAACCTTCCACTCTTTCGGAGGTATCCCCTCCTAAGGATCCTTGCCAATTGACTCCCCAGAAATGAGTTTTCTTGGTAACGATTGACACTGATTCTTCTAGTTGCAGAAGTGGCGATCTTAATAACCAAAGAATTCAACGGTGGAGGCTGCCTTACAGTGGTGGGCGATCAGGTGACTTATCCTAGGGTGGTGGTTGGTCAGTTGGCTACTACTCGAGTGGACACGACTTTAGTTCCATCCTCGTCTCAACTTTCCACTCTTTCGGAGGTATCCCCTCCTAAGGATCCTCGCCAATTGACTCCCCAGAAATGGGTTTCCTCAGCAATGATTGGCACTGATTCTTTTGGTCGTAGAAGTGGCGGTCTTAAGAAACCAAAGAATTCAACGGTGGAGGCTACTAAGCAACCTTGCCGGTCACGATGAGTTGTGTTAGTTGGAATTGCAGGGGTTTGGGATCGCCCCGTGCAATTCATGAATTAAAGGATCTCATCCGACTCTCAAAACCAAATATTTTATTTTTTAATAGAAACAAAACTTCATGCTTTTACATTTGAATTCTTTAAAATTTCAGTTGGGTTTTTCTTTTGGCTTCTGTGTTGATAGAATTGGAAATGGCGGTGGTTTAATGTTGCTGTGGAAAGCTGACATTGATCTTTATATACTCAGCTACTCCCTAGGCCATATTAATGCGCAAATTTAGAATTGGATGGCTACTAGTCCTTGCTACTTCACTGGATTTTATGGCAATCCAATTGCCACCCAGCGCTTTCACTCTTGGGAGCTCCTTCGGAGACTTGGTGTCAATTGGTCTCAGCCGTGGATTGTTCTTGGAGATTTAAATGAGGTCCTCTTCTCCCATGAGTCCTGCGGACGATGCACTAGACCTGAGTTTCGCATGCGTCCCTTTCGTGCAGTCATAGATGATCTCAATCTCTCTGAAGTCAAATCTGCCGGGGCTAACTTCACTTGGCATAATCGTTGCACTGGCCTTGCATCTAGCTGGGTAAAACTGGATCGTGGCTTCGGTAATGCAGCAGCCCTTCTAGCTCAGCCTTCTATGTTGATATCTACCATACCAATGGTGTTTTCTGATCACTTCGCTTTGCATCTCCAACTAGATGTCCAGCCTCTCTCAAATACCAAAAACCGTGGCTGCCCACAACGGTTCGAACCATGGTGGTTTCGTGATCAGGAATGTTCAAATCTTGTCCCTAGCAGCTGGGTAAGGAGAGGTGATTTCCAACCCCGAGACTTGCAGTACGCCCTGGAGACTGTCAAGTAAGAGTTGCTATTTTGGAGCTCCAAGAAACATGGTGACATCCCTAGAAAGCTCAAGCAAACAAGACAACATATCCAGAATCTTACTGTTGGCCAGTTTGATGTGGCTGGTCTTCATCAGGCGCAAAAGGACCTCCAACAGCTTTTAAGCATTGAAAATGACTATTGGCGGCAACGCTCTCGCTCCAATTGGCTAAGCAATGGTGACCAGAACACAACCTATTTCCATCACCATGTTAATCACCTCCGTCGTTGCAACCATATTAAATCTGTCCTTGATGACAATGGTAATATGATCTCTGATCAAAATGGTATTTCAGAGACTGCTTGTAACTACTATCACTCTCTTTTCAGTAGTGCAAATGCTTGGGTTGACTATTATTCTATTTTTGGTGATGTCAATTTTCATTGTCTTTCTTCTTGGACAGGCCTTTTATGAAAGAGGAGGTTTAGCTTGCGCTTAAGGATTTTCATCCTACAAAGGCGTCGGGACCGGATAGTTGTCATGCAGGTTTTTACAAGGAAAACTGGGAGGTAATTGGTGATGATGTTACTCACACAGTGCTGGGTTATCTAAACGGTCATATGAATATAGGTGACTTGAACGACACTTTTCTCACCCTTATTCCTAAGACTAAGCAACCTAAATCTATGATGGAGAACCAACCAATTAGTTTATGTAATGTGAGCTATAAATTGTTGTCCAAAGTAATTGCTAATAGATTGAAAAAGGTCATGGCACAGGTGATTGATGAGTCCCAAAGTGCTTTTGTTAAGCACCTTTTGATCACAAACAACATTATTATGGCGGTTGAAGCTTTCCACTGGCTTAAGGCGGGTAAGGGTTGTCCACATTCGGATGCATATGCTCTTAAAATTTATATTTTTAAAGCATATGATCTTGTTGAATGGGGTTATCTTCGATGGATATTAACATGCATGAATTTTCCCTGTCGGATGATCGAGTTGATTATGCAATGTGTGTCCATGGTGAATTTTAAGGTTCTCATCAACGGTATTCCTTCTTGTGAATTTCGCTCTACTCGTGGTATCCGCCAAGGGGATCCTCTATCCCCCTATTTATTCATTTTATGTGCGGAAGGTCTATCCTCTCTTATCTATTAGGCAGTGCGGCAGGGATCTTGGCATGGTCTCTAGATGGGACGACATGCCCCACAAGTCTCACATTTATTCTTTGCCAATGACAGTCTTCTTTCATGGAGGATCAGGCACGAAGCACTTATGCTCTCCTTGATGTTTTGAATAAATATGCTACTGCTTCTGGGTATTTTTTCTCTCCAAGACTATAACCATTGCCTGGCGATATGACATTGCACATGACCTTGGGGTACAGTTTGGGGATGGTTCGGGGCATTATCTGGGGCTGCCATATTTGATGGGTCATTCTAAGCGCCAAATTTTTTCTTTTCTTAAAGAGAGAATTTGGAAGAAGACACATGGGTCGAAGGAGAAGGTGCTCTCCCCGGGGGGAAAGGAGATCCTCATAAAATTGGTCATACAAGCTATCCCGCTTCTTATGCAATGTCTGTTTACAAAACTCCTTTAGGAATATGCCAGCAAATTTCCTCAATTATCCGAAAATTTTGGTGGAGCTCTCATGGGGATAGGAATGGTGTGTCTTGGCATGCTTGGGACAAGGTTTGTGCCCCTAAGCATGAAGGTGGTTTTGGTTTTAAGGATTTAGTCCTCTTCAACCAATCTTTACTTGCTAAACAAGGTTGGAGAATTATCCAATCTCCAAATACTTTGGCTGTTACGGTTTTGAAACACCATTACTTTCCTAATTGTGATTTTTTGGATGCAAAATGTGACCCTCAACCCTCCTATTTATGGCGATCCATTCTTCATGGTAGAGACCTATTATGTAAGGGACTTCGATGGCGAATTGTGGATGGATCGATGGTCCGAGCCTTTGTGGATCCTTGGCTATAGAAACCTTGTTCTTTTTGACCCATTTCTTACCCATGTTTCTTGCATGATAGGTTATTTGTGGTAGATTTAATCACTCAGGGCGCTTGGAATTCATAGCTGCTGAATGCTCTTTTTTGTGCTTGAGATCAGGAGCTTATTAAACAAATCCCTTTCTGCCCCCAAGGGGGAATAGATAGGCGTATTTGGCATTTCACCCCATCAAGGTTGTTCACTGTTTCTTCAGCATATAAACTGGCATGGCAGCTCAAGTTTCATCCTCACCATGCAACCACTTCATCTGCACATCATCACATGTGGAGCTTTGTCTGGAGTCTCAATGTTCCCCCCATCATCTAGCATTTCATCTGGCGGTTGTGCACTGGCACCATTGCCACCAGACAGCAACTGCAGCGGCGTGGCATTGTTGTCCCCCAGCATTGCCCTTTTTGTAAGGTCCATTTGGAGGATGATACTCACCTATTTCTTGATTGTGGTTTTGTCCGTAAAGTCTAGCATTTTTTGCAGGTTTAGCCCTCACGGTGGATCAATAGCTCATGCTCTTGGCAGAGTTCTTCCACAATCTTCAGGCTGACCGCACTCAGGATGAGCACTGCCTGGAGGCAGTGGTTGTCACTCTTTGGAATGTCTGGAATGCTCGTAATGCCCTTGTTTTTAGGAGCTGCTTGGAAGCTCCTCAGGTGGTGGTTATTACTAGCCAGAATTTTCTCCCTAATTTCTGGACAATGAATGGTACTACAACCCCGGCTTCCTTGCACACTCTTGTTTCTCTGAAAATTTGGGAGCCACCAGTAGAGGGCCAGCTCAAAATGAATGTTGATGTAGCATTCTCCAGCCTAGGTGCTGGCTTTGGATTTGTCGTTTGGGACTACAAGGGCAACATGCAGTTATCCGGAGCAGGACCTCTGCACCATATTTTATCGGTGGAGCACGCAGAATTAATGGAAGCTTGGATGAGCTTTGAGGCAGCCACCAGCCACCAATTAGATATCCATACCATTGAAATGGACTGTCAATCTGTGGTTCTCAACTTGAATAAACCAGAAACCAATTTTTCTATTTTGGGTACTTTAGTTGAACTTTTGCAACATGTATGTATCAACCTTAAGGGGTGTTCTTTTTCTTTTCAGCCTAGGACAGCCAACCAGGTTGCTCATACTCTATTGAAGATTGGTGTAGGCCTCTCTCAGATTGTATGCTAGGATACTACTCCTCACTCTTCTGTTTTTCATATGTTACATCAAGATTGGATCTGTTTGAATGAATGAATTCACTTTTCCCCTCAAAAAAAAAAAAAATCTCTTTATGAGTTGTAACTAGATCTAAATGACCCAACTAAATTTCCATTAATGCATTTTGTATTAGTTTTATACAGGTCATTATATTTCTTTTAATATGTTTAGCATTATTTTAAATTTTATGATTATATTTCTGATTGATTATATTCCTTTTAATTAACATTTGTACTAGTTGTTCATATTTCATAAATGTATTGTTATTTTGCTAAAATTTTAAGATTTTTTTTTCCAATTTTAAGGGAAAAAAAATAGTATATTAAAGACCTCCAATAAGATTAATATGATAATTAACTTTCATAATTTGTAATAATATCTATTGTTATAATTTGTTACAATTTTTCCATTTATAAATAATTATCCACATATTTATTTTTTAATACATTTAGAGAAAAATTATTTCCTTTTGTTGTTGTTTTTTTTTCCCTTGTGGGGTTAAAATGGTCCATCTGCATGCAAAATATATATAAAAAAAGCATAGTTCTTTGGAATTTTATTATTATTAATTTACACTAAAAATCAGTTATTCACAAAATAAAAAACTAAATATTTTTTTTAAGTTTTCAAATTTTATCAATTATAAAAAAAAAAAAAAAAAAAAAAAAATTCTACAAATTTAGGTCACAAGTATTTTACTCTACTCTCTTTAATTTTATAAATTATCAACATTTTTTATATTAAAATAATTGAACATAGTGACTATTATTAATATTAAGTGTTAGAAGAATACCAAATATCATATTAGTGGTCAGACTATTTCTTATATATACATATACTGAAAAATATTTTCGTACAAGTGTAAATTTCATTTCATTTTTTATATTATATATACATATACTGGAAAACATTTTTGTACAAATGTAAATATCATAGTTAGAAGAATAGTTCATGTCTGTTCACACTATCTTAATAAACATTTCTTTTTTGTACTGCTTGCATGTTGAATTAGTGATATCAAACTTTAGTTATATATATTTGGTTACACTGTGAAATAATGGATTGTTTTTTCTTTTACTATTTTATCCCTATATTTTTATTATTCGAATAAATGAATCATTGTTTTATTTTCTTTTTGGATGATATACATATATATATATATATATATTGGTGAGTCTTTTTTGATGATATATGCTCTTGAGTAATTTCTCATTTCAAAAAGAAAATGCAGTGGGAGTTCTCTTGGGTGGTCAGATACTAAGGTAAACTTGTTTAGTTTCTTGATCCTTATTGAGTGCAAAAGTTGACTCCATTGTCTTTTCACCATACCTTGTTGTAACTTCGTATTCGCCTAAAAAACCATAAAAGGTGAAGGAACCATGCTCACAGTTCTGGCCTTCTAAAATCCCACTTTGCTACTCTATGAGGAGTTTGTCAACTGTGTCACCAACAGAAGATTTTGGAAGTTCTTATCTGTAAGGCACATCTGATAACAACTTTTTGGACTAAGGGTTGTCCATAGCATTACTCCTTTAACCGATGAATGTGAGTAGACCTCTCACAAAACTTCTTCAAGAAGCATAACTTGTTTAGGAAGTATGGATGAGAAGGTAAAGCATTCTTTTCATTATTCCAAATCAACCTAAAACTAAATCAAAAAGTAAAATTCTACCCGAAAAAAAAAAAAAAAAAGAAGGGCAAATTGAATCTTACGTATGAAGAAATCGGTGTTAGGAAGAACTTCGCCACTCCCCACCCCCACCCCCAAAATTGGAATCCAACGTGGCATGATTCCAAAGTAGTTGGAGCTCAAAATGGCTACTAAATACTATTACTTCCTTCGTTTTCGTTTTTCAAAATAATTCATATTTATTACCTATATATTTGAATTAGTACAAAATTTGATTTTTTTTTTTTTTTTTACTGTGAATTAATTTTAAATTGTGGTTATATTGGACAATATTTGACATAATGTCAAAATCAACAAAAGAATCAAAGAAAATTGAGATTTCAAATTCACTCATCTAGTCAAAAGTACTATTGATGTCTTTATGAAAATCATATTATAAAGTTTTGACGTAGAACTCGCATAGTTATTTTCTTTTATTTATGGATATATCTTTTAGAAAGGGATTATTTTACTCAAATTTTACACTAATCCAAATACAGTCTAATTATTTTTATTAAAAATAAAATTAATATATGTGTGGGTGTGTTTGCAATCAAAAGATACACTAATTTTTTCCTCATAAAAAGTCTTTCAAACTTAGTCTTTTATATCATATTATCACGAAGTCTGTGTGTCACGAACTAAAACCTAACATGACACACAACGCATTGAGAAACTCAACACGCAAAGCAATATAACTATTCTATAAATTCAATATCTAAGAAATGAAATCCTCAATACTCAAATCAAACAAAACAACCCAATTGAAGTCAGTAATTACAACTTAAAATCCAAATATCTAAAAATAACTCAAAAACATAAAGTCCACAATTCCAAAAATGTAAACAACTGTTGACTCTCTCTCAAGAGTCTTATTCAAATTCCTGAACTAATTCTCCTTATCAAAAACCAACAAGACATGAATAATTAACATAATGAGTTATGAAACCCAATAAGTAATTCTAACTCTTCCCTTAAGAATAAATAATTTGAAAAGAAATATTAACTCATTGTAAACATTTTCTCAATAACCAAATATAAAAATATTAATCATAATAAAAATAATATACGTAAAGCATATTAAGACTTAAAATCCTGTAACATAAATCTAAGACATACATAAGACATGACCAATAAAAGAAATGTGGCTCAACAAGTCTTAAGAGATGCCTCTGGATATCTAGCCGAACTCTATCCCAATTAGATGGGTCATAATATAAATATAATCATACATATGTTATGTCTACTTACCTATAGACAAGTGTAATGAGAACTTGCCTTCTAGGCTTATTAAGACATATGAGTCAACACCATGTAAAGTGTACATGTCTCAAAACATACTTACACGAAGTACATAACTCATTTACACATATAAAATGTCATCTTTATTCCTTAAAATAAGTAATACATAGATATCAAGAAAACAATCCAACTACATTCACAAGTAAAATCATCGTTAATAAAACGTACTTCTTCCCATATACATAAGTTCATAAAAATAATTTTCATTCTTTTATCAAAAGGAAAAAAGTTAGAATCACTTACTTCCACCAAGTGACTAACTCAGATAATCTTGATCCTAAAAATTGTCATCTAAATAATAATCATATCAAAACTAATTACTAAAATACTTAATCTAACAAATTCAAGAGTCTAAAAAAAATACCTAACTTATTCTATACTAAGAAACATCCTAAACTAAAACGAATTAGCTAAATAATTATCATGATTATTAAAATATTCTTGGGACGCTAAACAATTATAAAATCCTTAATAAACATATAAAATATAATTATATTAAATACTAATTTTATATAATATTATACTTTTTAAAACTAGCGGTATGTTTCACCCCGAGGTGCAAAGCATATCAAAAGTTATAGTAGTATATATATGTATATATATATATATGTATATGATATTTTATTTTTAAATGAAGAATATTAAAACTTTATAATTTTATTTATTTTGTTGTAATATTGTCATTGAATTTTATAACAATTTAATAGTTATATGAAATATCAAAACATTTTATAAAATTCTAGAAAAATTAGCCAAAAAAAAATAATAATAATAATAATAAATTTGAAGGAGCACATTATTATAGTTATTGAATCTACAAGAATTAATAAACATAATATTCATTATTAATTATAATAAAAATAAGGAAAATTCCATGTTTTAGTCCTATAACTATTTATGTTTCCTGAACTTGGTCCTAAATCTTAAAAAATCTAAAACTTGGTCCTATAACTATTTTTGTTTTCTGAATTTGGTCTTAAATCTTAAAAAATCTAGAACTTGGTCCTATAACTATTTTTGTTTTCTTAACTTGGTCCTTTCAACCAAATTTGTGGGAATTTTTGGTTGTTTCAGTCACTTGAAAAGTAATGAGAAAAACACAATACTCTACCTCTTGTCATAAAATGCCCTCATAAGACTATGTATGTGTTTTTTACGTGACTTAAATGACCGAAAAATCCCGTAAACTTAGTTGAAAGGACCAAACTTAAGAAAACAAAATTAGTTATAGGACCAAATTCTAGATTTTTTAAGATTTAGGACCAAATTCAGAAAACGAAAATAGTTATAAGACCAAGTTCAAGAAACGAAAATAGTTATAGGACCAAAATAGAGAATTTTCTAAAAATAATTAATTCAAATAAATTTTCAACTTCTTTAACCATTATGAATTTGAATACGTACTTATAAGACATATATTTTACTAAAATGTTAGAATTTCTCAATAATAATAATAAATAATAATGTAAATTGGAAATATATGTGATGTAAATGAAATAATAGAAAATTGTTAAAAGAATATCATAATATAAATTAAATATATCAATCTAATTTTGAAACTCAAAAATTAATTTTTTCCTTCATCAATTTTCTACTTTTATATTATTTACAAGAGAATAAAATAAATACATTGAAATAATCAAGAAAGAAAATTAAGCAAGTTTTTCATTAGCTTGAATAAAATTTCTTTAAGATAATTTGAATTAATTATTTTAGAAAAAAACAAGAAAAAAAATGAAAGAACTGATATAGATAAAAAAAAATATGGTCTAAAAATAAAAAGTTGAGAGAAAAATGAAGAGGCTTGAAAAAATATAATATTTTATTAACAAGATAATATTTTAAAAGTTTTATAACGAAATGACAATAATTAATTAAAGTTTGAAATTAAAATATTATTTTATTTTTTTGAAATTTTGAGAGACTTTTATAAGTGATGTTACTACCAACTAAATTATGTCTTGTTGACATAAATCCAAATATCAATACATAAAAAGATGGAAAAGATTTTGAAAAAAAAAAAAAAAAAAAATCTAAAAATTCAACTTAATTATAATAGAGTTATGTCATTGAAAAAAAATTCTAAAAAAAAGTTTGTGTAATCTTATATATAATAAATAGTTACATATATATATATATATTCTATCACTTAAAGTTTAAAATTTGTTTAATATGATAAAAAATATGAATAATAAATATGATATTATTTAAACATGTTTGCAGTTTTTCTTCAAACATGTTTGGCTCCATATTTGATATACTTGATGAATTTTATTTAACGTTCATCAAAAAGTTCACTGTCACCTGCAAATCACGAAATCCACGCAAATTTGGTAGATTCTCATAATTTAAAATCAGACCATTGGACAAGTATGAAAAACGAAGTGCTCAAAAGCCTCCCAAATTTGACAAGAAAGGTAAAATTGATAAATACATTGTAACATCATCTTCTGATAAAAGATGCTTTGAATGTAAGAATAGAATCGACCGTATCTTGAAATAAAACTGCCAACTGCGCAAACTTATTTGTCTTGACATAGCAAAATGCAGCTAACAAGGGATTCATCCATGGATGTTCATGTTCTTCTATGAAAGTAAAAATAAAAAGTTGTAAAAGCTACAAAAGTATTCTAATTAGTTGTTTAAGTTCTTGTAAATGACACACTTGACATGTTTGGTTAAAAGCACTTTCAAAGTATCTATTTTGGTTGATCTGCAAAGATAATGTGTTATAACTGTAATGTGATCCTTCGGAGAGAAAAGATGTTAACCCCTCAATGACACAGAGAGAAATTGATCCAAGGAATTGTTAACTGCATGACATAAATTTTCTTATAAAATAATTCAGTGGCAAACAGTCAATTACTATTGTCTCTTCTTCTTCACTTGGAATGGACACCGATTGTGTTATTTGTCTCACCGACTTCTCCGCTGCTGGTGGCAAAGTCTAAGTTTTGCCCAAATATAACCACAGATTTCACGTTTGCTACATTGATAAATGGCTCAATTCACACTCTTCTTGCCCTACTTGCCGCCACTACCTTATTGAAACTTGCCAAAAGATCGTCGACTACAATAGTACTAATACTACTACTGTTCCACTTACTGTATCAGTTGTTATGTTGCCGCCCTCACAAACAGCTAGAGCTCAAGAAACCATTGTAAGAATTGCTCCTCTAGAGCCTGAAGGTTTAGTACGCAGTTATGAAACTTAGACAATTCCAGGGAAAATCCTTAGGTAATTAGCTTGAAAAATTTAACCATATGTCTAATTTCATTTCTATTATTAATGGAAATTTTGAATTGTGCAATTCTGTACATATATATATGTTACTAATTTTTTCATTTTTTCTCTCATATATATATAGAATCTTGGCCAATCATATACCAAATTATATTTAAAGTTGGAAATTAAATAAATTTATAACAATTAATATCAAAATAATTCAGAAAAGTTCTTGCCAACAAGAGATGAATTGGAGCAAACTCCTACTATGTAATCCGAGTCAACAATTCATAATGCAATTTGTTTTTTCTTTATGCAATAGAATCTAACCGTTTTTTTTTTTTTTTCAAGTAAAAAGACCAAAATACCTTTTACGTAATTTTTTTTTTTTTTTTTTAACTTAAAAATACTATAACAAAAAAGTTAACGAAAGAATCTATTTTACATAATTTAAATAGTTTGATAATCTATTTAGATAAAAATTTAATTCAGGGACTTCACCAAAGTGCAACAATTTGGAAACTAAACTTGCTAATTTACCTCTAATATCCTTATTGAATAATCCGAAAGGAATCTATAAAGGGAGAACCTCAATACTACAACACATAACTATTCTTGATGATTTAAACAAGAAAGTCATATCACTAGACTATCACCATGTTCTCATTTGCAACTTTGTAAGGAAAAGTAGAGGGAGAAATAATAAATGAATTTACTGGTACATCTGGGTTGAAGTGTTCTTTCCTTTTTAGAAAAATGTAAAACTTAGGTAATCATCACATGCTACAGAATGAATGACTAACATCAATAAATCCAAGTTAGAAGAAACCAAGAGCAAAATAAAATTTCAAAAGTAATTTCTCCTTCCCATCACAGGTATGCCTCTTTACAATGACAATAAGAGTAGAGAAAAAAATTTACCATTTCAAAAACAATCAAGTATCACTTTATGAATGGAATACCAGAGGAAACACTCCTAGCATAGTCCTCATATTGCGTCCCAAAGAACCGCTTCAAAAAATATTCCTCATATGGTATCCTTTCTGCGAAAAAACGCCAAACAACCACTACAAAAGCAATTGTTGATAAAGGATTACAAAGCATTACCTGAGTGCCAACCGACCAAATGAAGAAGCCAGTGTAACTTGGATGACGAATAAATTGATAAACTCCATGGGTTACTAATATGTGATCCTCCATATGACGAGTCCTGATGAGATGAGTGAAAGATTGACCAGCAGTAATAATGGCTAGCTTTCTAATAGTTTCACCAACAACAACCATCCCAAGGCCTGTATTGCTTATCCACCACAACTCCTTTAATCCAGGAAAGAAATAAATCTCTACAATGTACTCTATAAACGAGAAAGTCATTGCAAGTAGATAGTTCGGGCTGATCAAAAGAGACTTCAATGTTACATTGTCTTTCCCATGAATGGCAACCACTAAGACAAACTCCGAGATATGAAAGAAGAATATTGCAGTAATCATTTGCAATAATTGTCTGCATGCTGTGTCATTGAAAATTTCTGTCATTTGTAATTTCACCAAGAAACCCCTCTTCAAAAAGAATATTAATGACTTCTTATCCTTCAGTTACTCTTTCAATTTTATCGCAAACTTGGGAGAATCACAGAGAAATGAAGCATGCATGCTACTAGTTGCCGCTGAACATTAATCAATATATTCTCTAACAAAAGCATCTGCAAAGATTAAAAAAATAAATAAATAACAGAAAATTAAGAAAGAAACAACATTTATATATGTATTCTCTAGAAATTGACAATCGAAAGGAAAGGTAAGGATTTTCGTGTCATTAAAATAATAATGGTTAAGAAACTACTTTACTCATATGATGGCATTTCATTCCATTTAGAGTAAATCATTTAATATTTCTAAAAATAATAGGATATCATATTGCAAAGGAAAAAAAAAAAAAAAAATTCTTTGTTGAAAATATTGTACAATGTAGCAGACCACAATTACTTAAATTGCACTAGATTCATAGAATTGATTCAAATTGCCGGTAAAACACTACACAAAAGGTCTTACACCCCATACACCAAGATCCTTGAATGCTTTGCAAATATTCATGCAGTAAATTAGCTATTTAGAACAATCAGGTCTACCAAAATTACAATTTTATCATTGATAGAATGACATCAGAATTATAAATAATAATACTAAAGCAATGAAACTGAAATATAGAGGTGAAGAATCAGACAACTATGAGGAAAAAAAAAAAAAGGCTGCGAGGAGGATTAGAAGGTACCACAGAAGTAAAACGAAATTTACCCATGAAGAAGATCCTCAAGACTCAATCAAAAAAAGCGGGAGAAGAATTAACAAATTGTTGGTATGGAAATGCTCTCTCACTTCAAATGTTGGCTTTTACAGTTTAGATAATCATTTCTTTTACGTTTTATAAAATGACTCTCTCAAAATACCTTAAAACGATCAAAAATACCTAAAGATGACTAACAATAATTAGTAATTGTTTATCAAGATCAACAGAAAGTCCGACTCCACTAAGAGTAATTCGGGCTGACTATCCGCTCGAATACCTACTATCACGACCCATATCCGTGAGCTCGAGATGCAGCTATGGATCGACAGCACACATAATCAACTACTTGACCCTGCCCTCTTTGTACTAAAAGAAATATTCTAATTTGGTAATAAGTATTTAGATAATGGTCACAATCAGGTTAGAGTTCTATGGAGAAAACTTAGAGAACAAATACATGAGTAGACAAAGAATTGATTATCTTTTTGGATTTGAGGTACGTGAGAACGATTTCTTTCCTACTTTTCCAATTTTTATAAATAATAATAATAAAAGGATAATTTTTAAAACACCTTTCTGTTATCTTGATTTTGATTTTTAGGAGTATATAAATAAAATTGTTGATTGATGATTAATATTATTTTTATTATTTATGAATTTAATATTTCGGGAATGATCATAAGACTCTAATGGGGATGATAATTCCCTTGGTATCATCATCCTAGCTTTATAATCATGCTTTCTTTTGGCCTTTGAACATGTGAATGTTCACCTTCCCCGACAGAATTTATCCTCATATACAATTGTTGCAAATAACGATAGAAAAACCAAGAGAGAAGAGAAAGGGTGCGAGCACACAAGATTAGAAACAACAGCTAAACCAAAAAAAATAGAAGTGAATATAAATGGTACAGAAAAATGAAAGAAACTATAATTTAATATGGGAACATACGAGGCCCAGATAGTCGTCAATAAATGCTACTATAAGTGATAGAGGCCTGATCATAAATATATGAAAAGGTACCGTTTGAGTTAATAAATTTATGCCCAATAATATATTATTTCCACATATTACTCTTACTTTTTCCTAGTTTTCGTGGACTATCGTTGGTAAATCTAGAATCACAATGGAATAAAGATTCTCTTCTATATAGTACAATAGAGAGTTCCAGTCCTTAAAAAGAACAGTATAAACTAAATCTGCTATTAAAATTAATATTTTAAAGCAAGCATTGCTGCCAAATTTATAAGAAACTAGAAGTTTTCCTTTTGCAAATGTTCAAAAATTAAAAAATAAATTTGTCCCATGGAGAGAATATCAAGCACCAAATGCGCCTTGAGACGCTATCCATTAGAAAGAATTTATACTAGTAAAAAATCCATTCCATAATGCACCAACATTAGATCATCATCAGCAGTTAAAAACGAAATCCATGTGGGAGAAAAAGAAAACCCTTTCTCAATCGAACAACCATCCACAAGAATACTGACTACATTATCCACGACTATTGCAGATAAGGAATTAGGTTATTGAAAGGGAAAGCTAATACCCTTGCCATTCATATTGTTTCTAAATTAACTAAAATCATAACGACAAACATTCAAGGAGAAGAAATTAAAGAAAATTAAAAAAAAAAAAAAAAAAAAGCTAACGAACGGTGAGTCAGACACGCGATAAACCGATATCGCAAGCTGTTCTTTACTAACTCAAAAACTAGAAATATTGAATTTTTCATTTGATAAACTGACTTACCGTAGGAAGAGCGGCGAATGGTTCTCAACTGGCTTCTGATGCTCCAGAAATATATGAAACTCGGATTTAACGCTTTCGATTCGATTACAAATAAGATGGCGCTGTACAGCGGATGTAGAGGATGACTTGCGGCGGTTCAGAAAGAGATAGCGGTGGTGGAGGGCGAAGATTTGACAGCTACCGATGACGGATAGTGGCAGTGCCGCTGGAGCCTAGACAGCTTTAGTGCTTGGGCAGGCAAAAAGGAGACTTAAGTATAGGCCGGGTTCGGGCTTGGTCTCAAGACCCGATTACCGTGACCAACCCAAACTTCGGCTTGTCATTATTTTTTTTTTATTATTACTACTCATGCAACGTCTTCACCGTCAGAAGACCTCGCTGCAATTGATTTTATTATTTGTTTGTTAAAGGCAATGTTTTCAAAATTAAATTCAAAATCAAACAAAGAAAAAAAGTTAATGATTTACGATTTGATGGTTCAATCATTGAACTATAATTAAACTGTAACTGAACCAATGGCATCATAAATTAAAAATATAAAAATATTTATAAATATTCAAACTATATAAAAATAACACATTTATTATTTACTATATAGTAAATATTTATATACTATACACTTTTAAAATTAAAAATAAATATAATTAACAAAATAACAATAGTAAAAATATATTTTTTAAAAAATAAATAAGTAACAAAATGAAATTACAGTAAAAAACATTTAGAAAAAAACCCATTACATTAAAAGTGAAATAAGAGAGAATTAAAACTAATTAATGCAAATCATGTCATAATGTCACCTTAAACCAATAAAATCCTCTTTTTCTCTCTAAAAAAATAAAAAATAAAAAAAAGAAAAAGAAAAAGTTAACCGGTCGATTTAAAAGTCAATCAGACGGTTCACGATTTAACTGGTTCGACCGACCAATCCAAACCTAGTTGCTATTTTTAGTATGATTTTTACCATTAAATCGAACCAATTTTTGGACCAGTTCATAGTTCGACCAGTCCGATCCGATTCACAAAACAGTGGTTAAAGGACCTTCTTTTGGTTTTTTTTTCTAGTTTTATTATAACATCGTTTGGCACAACATGGGAATTATGGCCTGGGATTCTCTCAATAGATTTCTTTCATTACTTGTTGATGTTTTGTTAGCCATTGAAGCTAAGTTATTTTAATCCAATTTGATTTTTCCCTCAAAAAAATAAATAAATATGTTCTTTATTTATTATATAAAGTCAAGAGTTCAAACTAATTACAGTAAAAATTTCAAAAAATTTTTTGAAATAAATTAAATTTGGTAAAAATTTTTAACATAGATTATTTTTTTAAAATAGAGGCGATAATATCTAATTTGACGTAAAATTAGTGGGTTAAGGATAAATGAGTTAGAGCTAGTTGAGTCATTTAATAATAATTGTGTTGGAATTGTAAATAGATTAAACTCGAATAATCTGTTTCTAACACACGTGACCAATATCAATAATAATTGATCTTTTATTTTATTTTTTATTATATTTTTAATTTTATATTCTAAATTATTAAATTACTTATTACTTTTTTTAAGTTTTAATATTTTTATAAGTTAAACACGTAAATAATCTTGTTCGTAGGTTGGTATCGAGTAATAGTGTCGAGAGATTAATGTGTTTAGAATTATATACATGCCATAATTTAACTTTCCCATATCTCGTGATTGACGATGACAATCCCGAGGAAATTATAATGATGATATGTCTTTTAATACGTCATTAAAACATAATGCGAATGATGATAAGGTGTTTTCAATTTGTGAATGATTATCTGAGAAAATTTCACCATGCACTCAAGGTTGGGCTACCATGCCCACAAGGTCGTGGTCCCATCTTTGAAAACTGATCTCCATCGATCAGATTAAAGCAGCAAGTCTCTGATACTTGCTGTCAAAAATTCAACCCGATCAGAGAAGAATTAGGTATTTGATTGTCTAAAAGAGTTTAAGAATTAGGTATTTGATTGTCTAAAAGAGTTTAACTGTCAAACTAAAGACAAATATTCAAAGATCTCTTCGGAACTCAAAAGTGCTATCTTTATGAAAGACAACCACCCTCTATAAGTATCCGTACACAAACGAATAATAATTGGAAGAATCAAATGCTAGTTTGAATTTGTTTTTCTCAAAAACGATTTCTTGGTTTTTATTCTCTTTTTCAAGGATAAGAACATCTCAAGAAAGTATATTTTTTCTCAAGAACATCTGAAGAAACTTTCTTTTCTCAAGAACGTATCAAGAACATACATTAACTTCTTTTTGAGTCATGATACACCATGTATATATATATATATATTCTAGGTTTTATTAAAAACTAAATTATTATTTATTTAAAACTCCTTTTAAGGATTAAGACTTAATAGCATATAAAGATTTTCTTATTTAACCCAATATTATATAGATTCCCTATCCAATTAGGAAATCTATATAAATAAAAGATTATTATTTGTAATTTAAAATAATCTCATCATTTTAAATTACTACAGAGAGTAATGATAAACAATTACTAATTTGGTCCATTCTTATTGTGTGAGCCTATAAGTTCAATTAACATTGATAATAAGCTCAATTCATATTTAGAGCCCACAAGCTGTAAGTGGCATCTAGCAAGACATTATAACTACCCAATTCAAATGAAAAGCTCATAATCCGAGAGAGCATTCTCATAGTCCATGGTAGAATCCTTTTATATCACGATATCTTGTTAGAATATAAATCATGGATAAAAGTCTTTATATCGTTCTATCTTTAATTTTTCGAAACTCAATTAGACTGTTTAAACAAATGATATTGATCACTATCAATTCATTTGAGCGTGGCCGTGCAATTTCTCAGTCTCAATTGTCGAGGGGCCAGAGATATCTCTCTTATAATAAGAGGGACAAATTCCATCTCAATTACTTATGTCTCACTACATGATTATTATAATGCTCAATCATAATATTTATAATCATCCAATTAAAGACAATGTTTGATTATGTCAAAGCATAATAATCCTTCTGTTGATAACCATTGTAATTTAGTGTCTAAGAATTTAATGGCATAACTATTAGAGGTTACCTTATGACTTTTAGCTATGTTGTAATCTTAAAGTGGGTTAGTCCAATATTTGTTATCAACAAATACATATGATTTCAATTTGTATCCTATACACATATTCATCTCATGAATATCAATCAAACTTCAAACTAATCTTAACTTATTGTTATTCCCATAACAATAATCAATTAGGGACATTTAAAATAATTAATATTATTAAGGATATTATTATATAATAAACATGTAAATTCATAATAATAAATTACATCTTAATAGTCAAAATACCATGTGCATATAATAGGCCTAGGGCACTATTACTAACAATCTCCCACTTGCACTACGCCAATATATCAATGTATCTAATATCCATGAACCTAGTATGACATCATGCTTTGCATGTGGTAGAAGCTTAGTCAATGGATTTGTAATGTTATCATAAGTTCAAACTCTGCATATCTTAATGTCACATCTCACAATGATTTCTCAAATGAGATGGTAACATCTAAGAATTTTTTTTGGATTACTAATGCAATCTAGGTTCCTTTGCTTGTACAATAGCACCATTACTTTCACAATAAACATCAACAGGATTTGTGATTTTAGGAACACTTCAAGATCAGTGATGAACTTCTCGATTCAAACTGCTTCCTTAGCTACATCTGATTCAACTATGTATTCAAATTTTATTGTAGAATGAACAACTATTCTTTGCTTTGAACTTTTCCAACTAACAATACCACTACTTAAATAAAAGACATATCTCTAAAAGAAAATATTTAATTATTATCTTAATGTATTATCTCATATACTATGAATAAAATATTATAATATTACGAGAGCTCATTGTTTTCGTCATTTTTATGATATTTGTAAAGACTTTTATCATGTTGAACAAAATGAACAATCTCTTCAGACTTACTTTATGCAATTTAAAAGAATTTATGAGGAACTCAATGTTATTTTACCTTTTAGTATTGATGTGAAGGTCAACAAGAAAAGGTAGCATTTATGAGATTTTCAGCAGGTTTGAATACTCAATTCGAATAGGCTAAATCACATATTCTTGCTAGTGTTAAGGTTTCTTCTTTATAGGAGATCTCCTCCATACTCATTTGTATACCAATATTTGTACTACTCCTTCTACCCCAAGGTCTAGTGTGCTTCTTAGTTGTAATGGTAGTACAACAAGATCTTTTTACAGTAGGCACAAAGGAAATTGTAATGTCTCGCACAATAATTGAGGCCATGAGAGGAATAGGTATAGATTGTTATTATTATCATGAGCATGGTCACTCTAGTTTTACATGTCAAAAACTACAACAAAAACTTTAGATACCTCATGCAACTTATATGCCCATCCCTATTGATCACACACTTTCAACAGATATTTCAACAGTACCAGGACTCTGTAAAGCTTGCTTCTCAACTAGTTAGTACTATTGTCAAGCCAAGTAACTTAAACACATGTCTTCTCTCTGCCACATCTCAATGGTTTGTACACTATAATGCAAATGATCATATGATAGGTAACTCCAAATTTCTTACCAACTTTCATTAGAACACGTCATCTTCCAAAGTAACTTTAGGCGATAGTTCTACTTTCTTTGTACTTGGATATGGTGCAGCTTATCCTATTTCACTACTTCCTTTATTTGTTTTGTATATTCCTAGTTTTTCTTTCAATTTAATGTCTATCATTCAAACTACACGTTCCTTGAACTATTGTGTCTTATTCTTTCTAGATTATTGGTAGTGGACATGTTTGTAGAGAGCTCTACATTTTTGGGTACACAAGTGAAGATATCTAAAACTATAGCTTACTCCATTGTTGTAACTCCTTCAATCCCAGTATCAATATGGCCCTCCTTCCTTGCCTTTAATGAAGAACATGTGTCTAGAGTTTCATGTAGTTTCTTGTCTTGATTGTGATCGTGTTAGTATGCGAAGCATCATCATTTAGCTTATGTTCCTAGAATCAATAATAGATCTACTTACCCTTTGAATTAGTTCATTTAAATATTTGGGGACATTATCCTATTGTGTCAAATATTGAGTTTCAATATTTTGTTACATTTGTTGATGATTATTCTTGAATGATTTGACTTTATTTAATGAAAAATCGCTCTAAGCTATTTTCTTTTTTTTTAATCTTTTTGTGCTAAAATTTATACTCATTACCATACATCTATATGGGCTTTGCATAGTGATAATGATAAAAGCATACTTGTCTCATTTATTCAAACATACATGAGTACTAATGGCATTTTACATAAAACTTCTTATGTTAACACACCATCTCAAAAAGGTGTTGTAGAAAAAAAAAAATAGGCATCTTCTTGAAACGACTAGAGCACTTCTATTTCAATTAAATGTTCGCAAGTGTTTTCAAATACTATCATCGGTTCTTCATGGTAACTCCCCTTATAGTACTCTCTTTCCTACCAAACCATTGTTTCCTATTGAACCAAATTTTTTTTTACAGTGTGTTGTCTTTTCTAGATGTTTGTCCTTTTATTACTAAGTTAGTGCCCAAGTCTCTAAAGTATGTTTTTCTAGGTTATTCTTGTTTACAAAAAGGGTTGACAATAAGTATCTTGTGTCATTTGATGTGACAATTCTTGAGGATCTTCAATACTTTTCAACTTCTTCGAGTTCTATTAGTCAAGGGGGAGAACGATGATAGGTTAGGTTACTGCATCATTTAACACCTACCAATATACCTCTATCCACATCTTCACCTTCATTGCTACAACCACATCCTACTATTCACCCAGTGTATTCTGAAAGGTGACATCCTCCTATTACATGTCCAACACCAATTTCTTCTTTGTCCTTAGATCCACAAGATGAATGATCTCCATATTTCCATTGATCGATATGAACTTACACTTTCTTCTTTCATTTCTTATTATCACCTTTTTATTGATTCTATATCTATCCTAACAATTCTTCTTGAAGCCATATCTCATCCTAGTTGGCAAGCTACAATAATTAAAGAGATGCAAGCTTTAGATACTAATAGTAATTGGACTTTAGTGAATTTATGTGCAAGTAAAAATGCTATTGTATGCAAATGGGTCTTTGCTATCAAATTTAATGTTGATGGACTAAAATATATCATGTTTTTAGCATTAAATCATGTCTAATTTCAGTTGATTTTTAAAGTATTTCGAATAAATTGAT
>JAXGGT010005278.1:9014-23176 GCA_035583425.1 Marsdenia floribunda | reverse complement strand
AATTCTAACTCAATCTCATTATATTGAGAAAGTCTTGAAGAAATTCAATCATGATGATTGTATTCCTGTCTCAACTCTATTTGATCCAAGTGTTAAATTAACAAAGAACAAAGGAAGACCAATATCACAATTGGAATATGCCAAAGTAATTAGTTGTTTAATGTATGCGATGACTTGTACAAGACCAGACATAGCTTATGCTGTTCGAAAGCTAAGCAGATTCACAAGTAATCCAAGTGATGTACATTGGCATGCTGTTAAAACGATACTAAAATATCTCAAGAAAACCACAAGTTATGGAATTAAATTCAGTGGTTATCCTTCAGTATTAGAAGGATATTCTGATGCAAGTTGGATTACAAGTCATGAAGATTATGCAAATACTAGCGGTTGGATCTTTATGCTTGGAGGTGGAGCTATTTCTTGGGGTTCCAAGAAACAAACTTGCATTACAGATTCAACTAGGGCAGCTGAATTTATAGCTCTAGCTTCAGCAAGTAAAGAGGTTGAATGGTTACATAACTTATTTTACGAAATTTCGTTATGGCCTCAACCAATATTTCTATACATTGTGATAGTGAGGCAACACTATCAAGAGCCTACAGTCAAGTTTACAATGGAAAATCACGACACATTGGACTTAGACATAGTTATGTTAGAGATTTGATCTCTAATGGTGTAATAACAATAGATTATGTGCGTTCAAGCAATAATCTAGCAGATCCATTTACTAAAGCCTTAACAAGGGAGGTAGTAAATAAAACATCAAAGAGGATGGGTTTAAAGCCTATTATGACAAATTACCAATGACAGAACCTCTTCTTGACATTGGTATTACACCAAGTCTCAAGTTCAAAGAGTAAAGTATGTCATTAGTGTAATTGCAAGCATTAAACTAATAAGTGATTCCATCCCAAGGTTAAGTAATGCTTGGCACCTGCATTGAAAGGAGGATGAAATTTAAATGCTTAATGAATCTATACGATAACTTATCTGAAAGATAAATTTTGTCAAAGTACTACAGATGCGGGGGTACTTGAGATAGATTCACCTATATAAGTGTGAAGTTTAGTCGCTTCAAGAATTCAAAGGCTTTATTCTATACACTCATGAATGATACGAACACAAGACTAAAATCTGTTATTTATTAGAGTAGTGTTTTGATGTATTAAGTTTTACGTGTGGTTATATCTACAATTTATCAATAAAGATAATTTGGTTCAAAGTTTATACTACCATATTGTTTAGATATATTGTATAGATCTTTCACTACGTAAAGGTTCAAATCGCAAGATACCTTTATTTATGCATACAACTTACAGAATTAAATGGAAGTTTATTTTGAAAATGGTGGGGGATTGTTGGAATATTTTCAAAATATCAGCAATTATGTTGTGGTTCAATGAACCGGGTCAAAGACAGAAGTGTTCTATTATGAAAAGACACTTCTGTTTGAAACGTAATAAAGATATAATTAAATATTATATCTGAAGAGTTTCTCTATATAATTAAATATTATATCTAAAGAGTTTCTTTGTAAAGAGACTTCTGTTGGCAATATAAAATGCAGACATAATATTTAATTATATCTAAAAGAGTATTTCCTACCTTAATAAATATTCTGAATATTTGATTACTGTAGGATCATTATCAAGAATAAAGATTTACGCTATCAAAATAAACAGAAGAGTTTTGGACAACATAAAACACACTCACAAGATATTTTCTTCATTGTATCCTGAAGGCAAACCGTATAGGACAAATATTACCTTTAGGAAAGTGGCATTGATACACTCCTTGAAGTTCTTTCCTGTTTCTATCACCTTTTATTTCTTATTTTTTCTAACAAATAGTAAGTATAGAGAAAATTTTATCATTGGAAGTGGTCATGTACGTAATCTACTTGATTTTTTTTTTTTATTCAATAGACTTGGTCTAAGATAGTATACCTAATCAATAAAATATTGTCAAAATTGTTGAAGTATGCGCAATACTTAGCTTTGGATTCTCTATTTTTAATTGTTAAAAAGCTTTGGATGCTTCTATCAAAATTAAGAAAAGGACATTTGGTAAAGTTGAAATCCGAATTTATTAACGGTTGAAGATTTAATTTGGAGCATCTGGTTAAATTTAAGTCCTCAATCTATATATTTTTGACAATTTAAATCCTCAAAAATGTATTTTTAACATTTTGATCCTTTATTTTATTTTATTTTATTTTATTTGTTACATATTTGATTTTTTTCTTTTCTTTTTTTTTTTACCTAAATAGCAAAAAATGTATAAAAAGTGAATAAAATTTTACTATTTTAGATTTTAAAATTTTAAAATAAATAAAAAAAAAATGGAGGACCAAAAAATTAGAAACCTAAGTTACACAAAAAAAAAAAAAAAAAAAAAAAAAAAAAAAAAAAAAAAAAAAAAAAAAAATCAAGAATTAAACACGACAATCTTCCATTTAATTAATTTATATTGTTTAAACTTAAATAAAACTTATTTAAAAAGTTTAATTTTAATTAATGTGGTTAAGAAGGCGTAGTTCAATTGGTAGCAGCATCACTTATGATATGATATAAAAGGTCACGAGTTTAAGACATATTACAACTTACAAGTGAAAGTATTTCAAAATTTTAAAAAATTTTTAATTAATGTGTTTGAATTAATAAAAGAAAATAAATAATTTAATATTTATATAAACAATAATTATATCTAACCAAAAATTTTACTTTATTATATATATATATATATATATATTAAAATTTAATAATAAGAAGTTTAAATTGGATATTAATCACTTAAAGACACGAAGGAATTCTATAAATACTAATCAAAAACAGCAAACTCATTCATGCATACTCTAACTTACAAGAACTCAATAAAACTATAATTATGTTTTAGAAGAGGTCACAAACATTGTATTAACAAATATATAATTGTAATAAATGTTACTTGTCTTTATTATTATTATTTTTTTTAAAAAAAAAAATGATAGAATTGGATATATAATGAGTATGCAGAGGTAGGGATGGCAATTAAAACCATACTCGATGGGGAACCCGTATACTAACCCCGTTTTGACCGGAGAATCCCCGCTTTGACCGGGTTCGGGGATAGGGATGGTGATTCCCCGAAACAAAAAATCGGGGATGGAGGCAGGGATGGTATTAATCCTTGATCCTCGGCCCCGGCCCCATCCCCGTCCCCACAATATATATATATATATATAATATTTTTAATTATATACTTATATAAAAATAGAATTATAATAGTAATTTTTTAAAATTTTTTAAATAAGTCATGATCATTATTTAGTAAATACTAAATTGGATACAAATTAATAAAGAGGTAAGCATAATATATACTTTCTTAATTATATAGATATTATGCATATCGGGGATGAAAGACTAATTAGTGTTCATCGTAGTCAACTCCATCCAAATACTATTAAAACTCTAATATGTACACAAAGTTGGTTGAGGTCTTCTACTAACCATGGTACTAGCATTTTATAAAACTTTATAAATTTCTTATCTAATTTAATTTTTGATGGTTAATTCTAATTTTAAATTCCCTTTTGTGTTTTTTTTGTTTATCTTAGATGGCAATACTCATTTTTATAAATAATTTTGTAACTATACTTGATGATAATTATGAAAATAATTTAGGTAATTATTAATTATATACTTTAACTCTATTAATAATTTATATAACTATTTTTAAAATTAAGATAAATTTTTTCTTTTCTATAATTGTTGATTCTATGACAGATTGACAATAATACTTTGAAAGAAATTACTTTATCTATGCCAAAATTTTTTAAAATTTTTTTATTTAATTTTAATATTTAATTTTGTACTTCTATTTTAGTTTTTTTTTTTAAAAAAAAATTATATTGAAAATTTTGAGAGGAAATACTTTATTTTTTATTTTACAAAATTTATTGATTAATTTTGTATTAATAATTTAATTGAAAATAAAGAATAAAAACTAAGTGGTGAAAATTCTCCGCGGGGATCCCCGATCCCCAACGGGGCGGGGATGGTATGAAAAAAAAATTCCCCATAGGGGATGGGGACGGGGACGGGGATGGCAAATACATGTAAGAATCGGGGATGGGGATGGGGAAGGTGTCCCCGCAAACCCCCGTCCCCGTTGCCATCCCTATGCAGAGGCCATACACACACTCCCAGACCAACATTCCTAAATTACGAGTAACATAATTTAAAGGATTATTTTTCATTTTAATCTTTAAATTATTTTTGATTAATTAATTTAATTTTTTTTTTTTATAATTAAAAATATTTGAACAAATTAGACTTCTTATCAATCTTAAAGCAATTAATTGGTTATAAATCAAAATATATACACCTTTAACCATTAAAAAATAAATGTTAAATAATGTTTTAAAAAGAAAAGATATCAAGAAAAGAAAATATATTTGACAAATTTTTAATATTCAAGTTATTGTATAGTTTAAATAATAATTTTTTGTTTATATATTTTATATGGGCAAATTGGCATAAATAGTCCCAAAATTATGTTTATTTGGTGACATTAGTCCCTGAATTAATTTTTTTTGTGGCATTGGTCCTTGAATTATGTTAAATTATGTGAGATTGGTCCTTCCGTTAAAAATTTCTGTTATCCTACAGTTAATTTCAAAAAAAAAAAAAATTATGAGAATGAAAGAAATGCCTATATGTATATGTATCAATAATGGCCATAATTTGGAAACTATTTATGCCAATTTGCCTATATTTTATATGTTTTTTTTTTTTTTTGAAATTTTGAAGACTTGCCTCTTGACGCCTATATTTTATATGTGAAAAGGCTAATTTGTAAAATAAAAAATAAAAAATAAAATAAACTAAAATAGTTAATCAAAAATAATTTAAAATTTAAAATTGTCAATGATCTTACTTTATAATATTTTATTTTTTAAATTTAATTTTTTTTAATTAGTTAAAAATTATGCAAAAATAGGTTGGGATCCGCGTCAAAGATTGACAGTTAGACATTGGCTGATTTTTTGCATAAATTTTGATCATTTGGACTCTAAAAAATTGAAAATTTTGACAGATTCCACATGCCTTCATAATCGGAAATTATCACTGTTTAGTCAAACAAATATTTTAATAAATAAATGCGATAATTGTTTTGTATTTTCACTAATATAATTGAGTAAATTATTATTCAATCCGAATTAAATTATAGAAAAAAAAAAAAGAAATGAAAATGAAAAATTAAAGAACATTACTGTGGATTAATTAAAGGTAAATATATTAAAAGAATAAAAATAAATTTATTTCATGTACATAGAGAGAGAGAGAGAGAGGGCTCCACATTAGAAACTATGAATGAATACAAGGGAGTCCAAATAATAATCATAACAAAACATCTCCCCCTAAACTCAAATCCAATTATAAAAATCAACAATAGACAAAACAGGACAAAATATACTTCCAAAAAATAAAAACCTACTCAAACGAATAGAAAAGTACAGATCTAAAAAAAAATAAAGCCGGCACGGGTGCGCCACCGTATAACATAGCAACTCCTTACATGAATGCCACAGCAATGATCGTTCCGGTGAGTGCGGTTCCACAAACGATGGCTCTGTTGACCCAACCTTCCAATGATGAGCCACTCGGCGAAGGTGGTGCCTCGGAAGGAGGCACGTCAACACCTGGAGCTTCAGCACCGGGGGGTGGTGCCGGTGGTGAAACGACTCCGGAAGGTGTCGGTGCTGTGCCTGTTGGGGAAGGCGACGGAGTTGGTGTTTGACCGGGAACGGGAGTCGGAGCTGGAGCTGGAGCTGGAACTGGAACAGGCGTTGACGGTGCCGGTACCGGAGTCGGAGATGCAGTCGGGCGTGCCGGTGTGGGCGTGGGCGAAACTGATGGTGTTGGCACTGGGGCTTGTGCTAAGCATGAGGTGACGAAGAGAGCCAAAAGCAAGAAAAGCTTGAAGGCCATGGTGATGGAATAGCAGTACTGTTCTGATAACTGAATTTGATGGATGCCTCTTTTTTTTTTCTTTTTTTTTTCTCTTTTTATCGAGAGGAAAAAGAGAATCGCTCTGTTTTTTTTTCTCTCTCTCAAAGAAAGAGGAGAAATATGCTAAGATTCAAGAATGAATAGAGAAGACTGTGAACAGACTATATATATATATAAAACCAGGGTTGGGGATATAGTTTAATCATATAGGGTTAAAGATTCCACTTCAAACTCCATTTTCCTAATTATATACATACATATATATATATATATATATATATATATGAAATATAGGAAGACCTAGTATTTAATCCACAACTATTTTACAAAAAAATAATAAAATTTAATTCTTTTTTTTTTTCTATTTTAAGTGTAAAAAATGTAAAGATGAAAAATCAAAAATTTTAAAATAAATGATTAGAACTATTATTGTCAAAGATTAAAAAAACAAAAAAAAAAAAAGTGTGAGAACTAATATATATATATATATATTAGGCAATGGAAAACAATTAGAAAAGAAGAAAACGCTACACATGCATGCATATAAATATTACACTAAAATTTTTAACATGTGATGTGACCCTCCTAACTTATTTATTTATTATTATTATTATTGAGTTTAGGGTATGTTATTTGAAAATGTCAAATTAATAGTAAAGTAATTAGTTTGGATGCATTTGATATATCATGTCATTTTATTTTATATATATATAACAAAATAAAATAAATATTAACTCTAAAATACTAAGTAATATATCAATATAATAATAAATAGTATAAATATTAACTCTAAAATACTAATGTAATATATCAATATAATAATAAATAGTTAAATATATATATATATATAAATTAATTAAGGATAACTTTATTTATGATTCTAAAAATTATAAATTTGAATTAATTGAAACCTCTTCAAAAAGTAAAAATAATAATAATGATAATAATCAAGAATCGGAAGAATCTTAACAAAGCTATAATTCTATAACACAATCACAGGGTATGACGTGATATTGTTTTAGGTATGAAGATTAAAATAATTTTCATTAAATTAATATTTATAATTTTTTTAAAAAAAGTAAAAATTATAATAGTATTAAAAAAAATTATTAAAATATCTATGATAAGAATTGAAAAAGGGATACTTTTATCTAAAAGAGCAAAGCATTTATCTTGAAAAAATTTTACAATCCCACATAGAAAATACGACCTTACTCTGTTGATTAAAACCTCTTATAAAAAAAGATTTCATATCTCATCACTAAAGATAAATAAAATAATTTTTTTAGGATTAGAATTTGTCTTAAACAAATTTTGACATAAGTATTTGAGTCGTTTTTGGGAAAACAATATCTTCCTCCATTAATAGGATTCATCTATATTTTTATTGGTGTCTTAATCAATTAAAATATAATAAATTCTAAAATCTATTACTCCCTCGAGAGAGAATATTTAGAAATTTCTAAAATTTATCAACAGTAATGTTAAGTTATTTTAATTCTTATTTTTGAATTTACAAGAATGCAATTTTGAAAAACGCATAAAGATTAAAAAAAAAAAGTTTTCGTAATTTAAGGGGAAAAATAATATATATATATATATATATATATATACATATTGAGATTAGCCACTTCATGACATTGCAATTATATATATATGCGTTTGGTTATTATGTTATAAACATGATTTTTAAGTTATAAATATTCAAATCATTCCTAATCTAATCATTCATTACCTAAATATCTTTTATTTTTTTAAAAAAAAAAAAAAAAAAAAAAGATTCTTCAATACTTTATTAATTGTAATAATTTATTTAATTAATAAAATACATTTAATATAAATAAAGCAATCATGTTGAAATTATTTGTCTTACTTGAAAATAATTATAAAATAATTAATTTTTGAAAAAGTTATAAAGTTACAATTATTGTAGTTCACTAATAATAATAATAATAATAAAATAACGATTGAGTATCAAAAACTACATTAAAAAGTTATAGAATTGAAAAGTGGTGGCATATATAAAGCTACATGATTTAAAAATTGATAATTTTGACTAGGAGCTAACTTATAAAAGTAAAAGTTTCAAGTTGGAACCATATTCAAAATAAAAGTTTTGAAATATATATATTATCAAAAACTTTAATAATGTAAATAATTTTGTGAATATTACGTGAAAATACGAATTTAATATTTATTATGACTGTGATATAAGAGTTAAGGTAATAATTGTCAACTATTAAAATTTAACAAAAGAAAAACATAAATAAAGAAAAAGTAAAGAGGTCATGATTCATGAAAGACAGGGCGTGTGAAAGAGGGAAATGTGATTGTGAATCAAAAGCTACCTTTGTTTGAAGCTTCAAGGAAATGAAGAATACAGAAACTTTTTATCAGAATCAAAAAGCCAGCAACCAAAACTACTCTCTCTCTCTCTCTCTTTCAGGGACAGCTGTAGTACAAAGAGGGACATTTTGGTAATTTCAATTATAATATAAGAGTTAGCTAGCTTGGTGGTTGGATCAAACACAAGTACTAGTTGTAAATGGGTTGTTTTCTTCCAAAATTTTCATTTTATATAATATATATATATATATGTATGTAATATATATATATGTGTGTGTGACCAACTCCTCTGGGGCTTGAAATTTCTGTAGATGCTTTGCTCAATTTTTTCTTATGGTTAGTGAAATGTCACCATCTCCTCCTCTGATTCTTCATCCTTGTGACTCGTGAGGCAATCGTGATGGGTTTATTTCTTTCTTTCTTTTTTCAATATATATATATATATATATATATATATATATATATATATTGTTTATATGCTGATTATCATTTTCTTGTTGTTGAGGTAATATTTGTAGTTATGTATATCAATTTGTTGCTATTAGATTATTGAAATTGTTTGGTTCTTTTCTGTGCTTCAATATATATATATAGTATTAAAAGTATTTTTAATTGAAAAATAGACATAATTCAAATGATATTAGTTTCACTTATATTTTACATATAAATATAAACGTTCTAACATCCTGGATACGAGTCTGGCTTCTCAAAGTTGAGAAAGGCCTCCAGTTGGTTTTTTTTTTTTTTTTTTTTTTTTTATTTGATCATCTTAAATTCAAAGTCACTATTTCATCTAATTTGAATTTAATACATATTATACATATAAAGTCTAACTCTCGGAAAAAAAAAAAAAAAAAAACTAATGAAATCATAAAAAGTTGAAACATCATGTGTAAACTTTCTAAAATAGATTCTTTAATTTAAAGAAAACTGACTTCTTTTGGATAAAAAAGGAAAAAGCCAATATATATATGTGTGTATATATTTTCCGACCAATTGATGAGTGCTTTACGTCTTAAACAAACGGATTTTAGCATTTTACACTAATATAATGTTTCTGTCAAAGAAATCCTGAATTTTTAAATTATTATTCTAATTAATTCAAATTTAATTTGAATTTTATTAATAAAATTTAATTTTTATAAAAAAATGTCTCATCGTTACTTATTCACAAAAAATATTTTAATATTTACAATCCATTTATCATTTGTATCAAACTATAATTGATATTATAACAACTTTTAAGGAGGAAAAAAAAAAGTTCGAGACCTCTTAATTTTTTATTTTTATTTTTTAATATAAAGAGACCTCTTAATTATTCTACGCACGTTTGTTTTCTCCACGTTATTTATTTATTTATTTATTTATTTTCCCCTTCTTCTTCATGGGTCGGTCATATGATCACATCTATTGCTAATTCAATGGTAGGCACCATCGGGCTACCAAACTAGAAATTACCTTTTTCTTAAAATAAGAATATTTTGGAAAAAAGAAATTAAGAAAATTTCCACAAATAGAAAAGTGAACTAGTATTATTCATAAATAATTGATGGTATATATTACGAATATTCCTATAAATAAGAAAGATTATTTATTAGGAAAATTTCACCTAATCTTATATTTTTGTATTTCAATTAATGTTACGTGGATCAAGACTCTTCTAAAAGGATTAATTAGTTTGGAAAAATCGGAGAAATTCAACGTGACATTTTTAGGTATATACATGCCAGAGAATTTCAAGTCAACATTTTTTTTTTTTTTTTTTGAGGTGGTATTTCAGGCCCTTCCAACTTAGATTAATCCACTAAGGAGACTCAACTATGTAGGTATACCTGCACTTGCGAATATATCTCAAACAATATAAAACACTCGAGTGAAATTCAAACCCTTAACCTCTTAACTTGCTAAAAAGTAAAAGAGAAACTTCTAAACTAACAAGTCAAGAGAGAGAACTTCGAGTTCAAGTCAACTCGTTAATTACATTTCTTGTATTGTCCGTAGTACTATTGCATATCATATCATATCATATCATACATATATCTTTTACCATTTCCGTATAATATATATATATATATATAGGTAGAAAATAGGGATTTTTATATTTAAATGTGAAAAGATACAATAGGGAAAGGAAATATATATTCAACTATGAAATGCATGAGTTTAGATCTGTATTTGGGCAGCTAATTTGAAAAATAGTTACATTTGAATAATTTTGATACATGTTAGACACGATTAGTTAAAAATTTAATTTGAAAAAAATTAATTTATAAAGACATGGTATATTGGGTAGCCTATTTGATTATTGGTTGACTAAATTTTAATTTTATAATGTTATTTTTTATAATTAAAATATAGTTGTATTAATCATTTTATCAATAATTCAATAATTATATCACTATTCTACTTATAAAAATCTATTAAAAAAAAATTAAATCCAAACATCTATTCATCTAACACATTTTTTATTTTTAAAAGAAAAAATTAAAATAAATATTAGAGGAATTTACTCGAAAAGAAATGTTGATTCAATTGAATTTTAAATTAATTGAAATCAAAGTGATTATCGAAAAAAATTTAAGGCAATATATATATATATATATATATATATATATATGTTTGTGTGTGTAATGTAATTGTAGTGATGATGAAGACATTATTGCTGTAATATATAACAAGGTCAAGGAAGTCGATTTTATATGATTGTGGTTAAGATTAGCTGTAATATAGCCGTTTTAAGCTGGAGATTATTGGGGAGAGACAACATTATAATAATAATAATAAATAAATAGAAAGAACCTATCATGTGATTCAGAGACAACCCTACATATGTTTCATCTTTTCTCAAGCTTTGTCCAAAAATCTCTTGTCGTGTGTGTGTGTTTTTTTTTTTTTTTTTTAACTCGATATTCTTAACAACTAATCGGAAAAGAATTTATAGAGGTAGCTTCCAAGATTACAACACATAGTTGAAATTTGGTACAAGGTCATCTCTCGTGAGAATCTAACCTAAGTCCTCCACTTAACAAGCCAAATGAAAACACCTAAGTAAAAGAAGGTACACTACTAGACTACCACTTTGTTCTCGCGTGTGTGTGTTTTACCTTTTCTTATTTACAAAACAAGTAAAACCGTGGAAGATCATCAAATCAAAAAAGGAAACAAATTTTCTACTTCATGATCTGTTTATTAGGGTTTTTAATCTGATTTTTCTTGTCCACCAAAGAACCATATATATATACATATATATAAGACAAGAATGAATGTATAATTTAGTTGGTAACTGTTTCATTTATAAATTTCAGTCAGACTGAAAATGAAAAAATATCAAAATTTTAGGGTGTTTTTGCATTGGAGTTTTTTTTTTTAGATTGTTCATTTTTTTAAAAAAAAGAGTTGAGTGAATTGTAAAAAATGAGGAGCAAGATGGGACAAGTTAAAAAGTTTTCTAGTAAGTGGGACAAAAATAATATATTTTATTAATGTAATGATGATATTATTATTTGATGTATATATATTTATATGTATATATTGAATATTTTATTCATTTTTTATTCATTTTTTTGCCACCTGGATAGACATGAATAATAGCATGTCAGGTGATGTCTAAACAAATACATCTCATTTTTTTTCAATTTGAGTAAATTTTTTTTCAAAAAAAAATCAGTCTAAAAACAGTCTTATTTATATATATATATATAGAGAGAGAGAGACAGACAGACAGAAAGACAGAAAGAGAAAGTACGGGTCATCTTCCAGTTCCAGACAGCATTATTATCCACATAGATGAACCAATATTATTAGCTTCTTCATTTGAGTTAATAATTGATAATGATTTTCTTTGATTTCTCTCTTGACTGAAATTAATAAACAATGCCAACCAATAAGGAGGAATATTTAGCTGGCAAAACCTGTCCACCACTGATTTGCCAGTATAAAAAATATTCGGGAAATTATATGATTTTTTTTTTTTTTTGGTAAGTAAGGGAAATTATATGATACAGCATGGATTTAGCTATTGTATTATTCTGGTTTTGTTCCCCCCCCCCCCCCCAACAAATTTTTGTTTCTTCTTTGGGTTAAAGAAAAATTGACAAATTTGGTTCTCATTCTTTTTTTTCTTGTTAATTTTTTTTCCCCCTTAGTTTTTTTTATCCTCAAAATTAACATAGATATCATTTGTTAATTCAATGTTTATAATTTTTTTAAAAAATAAATAAATAATATAATTATTAAAAACTTTATAAAGACGTCTAAAATATAATTTTGATCACTCTATATCATTTGAGTTAGTTAAATTGATAAGTATTATGGAGAATGTCCTAAGGAGATTTCGCGTCCCTTTTTTTTTTTTTTTTTCCAACAATGACCTATATTTGTTGTAGCACTCATGTGTAATATTGCTATTTAGAATTAAATCTTTTCTTTAATATTCTTAAATTTTTTTAATATATATATATATTGATTTTATATAAGGGATTTTTTCGTATTAAAGTGGAGGAGAAAAGAGAAGATTTTTTTTTTTTTTTTTTTTGACATCTAAAAAAGAAGAAATTGAAATTAATTTCAAGAAAAAAAATATTTAAATAGAGTTCACAACGAATTCGAGTGCTATTTATATATAATTAATGTATCTGTTAAATTGTTTTATATTTTTAAATTTATTTTTAGTTGATAATCTACATTTATCATTAATGTGTGTAAAATTTTAAATTTATTTTACAAAAAGAGATAAGGATAAATATGGAAGTACAAACTTTCTATTATTATTATTATTTATAATTAGACAAATTTATTTTTTTTTATTTTTTTATTTTTTGATTACATGCAGGTTTGTCCGTTTTTACTATTGCTGCATGCATGTGTGGCCTTACGTACGTTTGACTTTTATTTGCTCCACAGAAATCTAGGATTTACATCAGCGTTTTCGGATCTCAGCGGTTAACTGTAAGAAAAATTGGGGGTTCTCCTGTCTTGTCTCATCATCATAGGTTCCCTCAGTTCATCATTATTGTTGTAAGAATGAGTATAATAAATTACTATTACATCATCATGACTTTTTCTTTTTTTTTTTTTTTTTTAACCCATGTATATTTAGGCTGTTTTTAGACAAGCTTTTATTTTGAAAAAAAATGAGTTTTTGAAGTTAGTGAATTTTATTTTGAAAAATGAGGTAAATTTTTTAGGTATAACGATGATATAATTATTGGAGTGTTGGTTTTTAGAATGATATGATGAGTGTTGGTTTTAGAATGATTTGACAGTTTTAATAGGTCACACACCCTATAATTTGACAAAAAGTAAATTATTATAAGTGTTATCTAAACAAAAAGACCTAAATTATTTTGAAAATAACTTACTCAACTCAAAATAAGAGTTTATCCAAACACACCCTTAACCACTAATTCAAAAAATCTATTAAGACGACGTTCAAAATTATAATAGAGAAATAAACAGTTCAATTTCATAATTATTTTATTTAATTAACTTGAATCTTTAATTTATTTTTTTGACTTCACAAGTACCATAAAAAATTACAACTAACTTATTAAGGATATTTTTGGATTAAAATATTTTTTTGAGTTAACTAGTTTTTTTTTTAATTGAGTGAAGAGATTTGCAGAAAGCGAAGAGTAACTTGAAGAATGTGAAAAAATTGTCTAGTAAATGGGAAGTTAAAAAAAATTATATTTTATAAGTTTAATGATAATATAATCATTGAAGTATTAGAGAAGCGAAGTAACCTATTGGTATCTACTTCTATCTATAGTCTTCATTTTGTTTTTTTTTTTTTTTTTTTTTTTTTTTAAAATTTAACGA
>JAXGGT010005182.1:0-23211 GCA_035583425.1 Marsdenia floribunda | reverse complement strand
AATACCTTGTTTGACGCTGATGGCTTCTCATACATGTTTGATAACGCCTTTATCAAACCATATGTCGTCGTCTCCTTTACAATGTTGTAGGCGACGTTATTCGCCAACGTCAATCTGACGACACCCAAAGCCTGCCGATCTAGTAACTCCCAATCTGCCTGAGACATCGTATCTGGTTTCTCCTCAAACAGAGGCTGGTGCAGCTTCTTCTAATACAAATAGTCTTTGATCTACATCTTCCAAAATCCGAAGTCGCTTCCATCAAAGTTGTCGATCTTCACTTTCCCGTCTTCTGCCATTGCTCCAACTCGCTTAGAACCCTAAGCTTTGATACCAATTGTTGGGGATAGAAACGCACACACACGAGCAATTATAAGAACGAAAGTAAACAACAAAAATTGAAAGAAACACAGAGATTTATGTGGTTCAGTCAAACGGACCTACATCCCGCTGAGGCGCTAGCGCCCTCGGACTCCAGGTCGTCGAGGCGCTTCGCGCCTCATCGGCAGTCAAGAGTTCCTGGCAACTATCAAACTCCACATACTCAACAATAGACTCAAATGAGTTTGTTTGGAAAACAATAAACATTTAAAACATAATATATCATTTAGTATAATGATTTGTTGTCCTTCACTATCTACGAGAATAATCAATATATGGTACAATCTCACTAAGTTACACACTCTTAAGGATGTAACGACCACGCACCCAAAGTATTACACTCTCTCATGGTCTTTGTATCTTAAGCAATCACTAGTTTCCCAACTTCATCTGTATATAATTTCCTATTGCTGCGGATATCCTTTACCCGTAGGTTTGTCGACGCCATGATGCTTTGCACCACGTTTCACCTCTTTTACGCCTCAAGTTGGGATTTGGTTCTTTGGTTGTAGTCCAAGTTGAATATGTTATTGTGAGTCAATCACAATAGTATTACTACCAATACATTCAATTCGAGAGCCAATATTATTTAATTCACGAATTAGGGTATCTTGAATTAATATTAACACTGAACGTGACTTTGGAGATGCACATTCTACATGGGCCTCTGCATATTTAATGCATGTATTTGCGATATCAGTCTTTCAAAAAAAATGAAATGTGTTATTCTTGAATAAATATTTAATAATAATAATAGTGCAAAATTTGAAAGATTCTTAGCAATACAACAGCTTGGGTGCCACCGCATATCCATCTATTGTGCATCCTCAATGTGACAAATTTCTAATTAACGCACAAGTGATACAACAGCACCAAGTGAGGTAGTTGGGATGCAAGTCTATTTGCTCGGGTCATTAGAACTCCGACAAGTACTCGATCTAATCTCGTGTCCAATAATTGGATATAAGAGCCATGTACAGTGCTCCAACCGCACCCGATGTTGTTACAATGGCAGATATTCTGAAATTATTTGTATCAAACCAAACTATAGTGTAATACTACTCGATCTAATCTCGTGTCCAATAATTGGATATAAGAGCCATGTACAGTGCTCCAACCGCACCCGATGTTGTTACAATGGCAGATATTCTGAAATTATTTGTATCAAACCAAACTATAGTGTAATACACTTCGAAGAATATCTCTCAATAATCTCCAACATTTAATGAGAGCCTCAGTTGCCCAAATTCATCTCCCACCAATATATTTGTTTGAAATCTTCCTATCAACATACAACATCCAGATAAACTACAAAAAAGTTCAAATAAATAAAAATTAGTTGAAATATATTCATATCTAAATTACATCATAATTAGAATTCTATAATTGTAATTGAATCGTAAAATTTATCTAATTTAGAATTCTAAATTCTCTATAATTGTAATTGAATTTGTTACATCATAATTACGATCAGTGTCAAAAATTCTAAATTAGAATTCTTGCAAATTAAAATTCATTTAATTTTTTGCGTTCAAAAGAGAGACCATGTTCTTCTTTATGTTAACTTTTTTTTAACATAAAAAATTATTTATTTAATATATTTTATGTATTTTCTCAACAAAATAAATATATTTTATTATAATAATTGTATCTTGTGGCATGAAAGATTTAAAATAACAAAAAAATTCTTTTAAGTTTAATAGATGTGCCAGTAATGTGCTAAAAAGTTGCTAGATATTGGTTAATTTTAATTGGAAGGACTAATTTATAAAATTAAAAATAGATAAATAATTAATTTGTATGAAATTAAAGTTTTAAAATCAACCCAAAAAAATATAAATAATTAGAGGATAGAACCAAGAAATTTTCTTTCCATGATTGTTAAACGAAGCACCTCAATTACTACAACATAAAAACCCCTATTTTAATAATATTGTTATATTTTTCTGTATAATTTTCAAATTCTTGTCTCATATATTAATATTTCTATAAACTTAAAACAATTTTTAACTGTTTAAATTTAAAAACAAACTAATTTAATATATATTTTTTTAACTAATATACAAATATAAAATTAGTTCTGGTCAAAAGTTCAATCTTTTAATTAAAAAAAAAAATGAGCTTTTAAGAAGTGATTTATTTAAATTAATTGAATTTCATTAAGGAAACACATTAGATTCTAAGATTTTTTTTTTTTTTTTTAAATGAAATAATTGGATTTTTTAACAAATATATATATATATATATATATAATTTTTACTTTGATTCATTCTCATTCGGATTTATTTTGTATTTGTTAATAATATTTCACATAATTTGATTTTTTTTTTTTTTTTTTTTTTGAAATTTGAGGCATTTTTGCCTCTATCATATCTCAAACTCATGACCTCTCGAATCATAAGTGAGGCTGCTACCAACTAAGCTACACCTTCTTGATAATTTTTAATTATTTTGAAACTATTGTTTTAAAATATTTTTTAAGAGAATAATAAGAAAGAAAATTATTAAAAAATTTTATAAGAGTAAACTAAATAATTAAAGGTGTTGTGTGTTAAGTAACGAGGTTATTGTATTGAAATTGAATTATAAATTATGAGTGTTATACAATACATGTAATACTCGTGCCCAAATTGAGAAAGATATTTTGGTAATTTATAAGTTTGGGGACCTTAATAAACGACTAAAAAACTTAAGGGACCTATTTTTTAATTTTTAATTTTTTATTTCTCTATAAATAGTTAGAAACCCTAAGGGTCTATCATATTTTACAAATAAGGTTAGAAAACTAGAGAGGTGAAGTTTTTTCAAATATTGACAAATGCCTACAATTTAATTATAATTACGTCTATCATTCCTGTTACAATCAAGGTTAGTAGCCTTTTGGATTATTATTTAGGGTTTATTTAAGACCATGTTTTTTAGGAGTTAAAAATTGAATTTTTAGGTATTTAATTATGTTTTTTTTTTTTTTGTTGTTAGAATTAATTATTTTATTAATTATTATATAATTATTTTATAACAGCATGTATATGTATATGTATATTTGATAAAAAAAAAAAAAAAAAGAGAATCAGGGAGGACAGCGTGCGCCGGGATGAATGTATGTACATATATATATATATATATATATATATATATATATATCATATTTTTATTAAAAAAAAAAAAAAGAAGAGTTAAAAGGGAAGAAGAAGAAGCGACAGTACTACTGCCGCAAACCGTTGTTTATATATATATATATATACTTAGGTTTACAATTCACACCCACCTAGTGTGAATTAATCTTAAAATTAAATATTAAATCAAATTAGTTATTTGAACTAAATTTAATTATATATATATATATTATCTTATTATTTAATCCTTTAAAATATGCGATGTATTTTAAATTTAATGTATTTTATGTGAATATTTAGTGAATACATTAAATATATTGTTCAATCTTCAATGTATTATATATATATATATATATATATTAATTATACAAATTTGAATGATATACTAAATTGATTAAGAGGGAATTGGGTTATGTGAATCTGCTAATGAATTTGATAATTTTTGTTTTGTAATAAGTTTATGAGTATGTTAATTGAATTTAAACTAATTTATATACATATTATTTTATACTTTTAAATTAATTAAAACATTGATTTTTTTTTTAAAAAAAAATTATTATAGTCATATTGAAAAATAATTTAGATTTTAATATTTTTTATTTTTTATTATTAATATATCTATATTTTGTAAATATATGTATATATATAATCATATGTTAGATTGTATGTATATCTATTTATTTGTTCAATATATTAAATATATATATATATATATATATATATTAAATATGTGTGTATTATGTATGTGCGAGAAACAGATATTCAATTCATGCTCACGGTATCTCAATCCTCTTACAAAAAATAGAAAATCTATGAATTTTGCTATATGAAAGGATACCTTAAAGGTTGGGATTTAATCATTTTTTAAAAGTCAAGTTTTAGATAAAATAGTTATGACATTTTTAGATCATTTAAATATATACATTAATATTTTTAAAATAATTATAATTATTAAATTTTTCAAATTATAATTATCTTAACTTTTTATTAACTTAAAAACTATAATTATTATCAAAATTTGGGATATAATTATTTAAAAATTTAAATATATACTCTATACTTTGAATTGATAATATATCCATTTAAATTTTAAAATATTTATCAAATAAATATGCCTATAACTATTATAAAGTATTTTTTTACTTCTAATTTTTTTTTTTTACTATATAATAAATAAATCATAATATTTCTAATTAATATTATAAATTATTTTTTACTTGTAATTAATTTTTATTTATTATATAATAAATAAATAATGAAATTTAAAAAATCTTATTTATTTTTGTAGTTTTAATTTTTTTTATAAATTCTCAACATAAAGAAAGGTAACACGCAACTTGTTTGTTGTAGACAAAAGAAAAAAAAAAAGCGAAAAAGACAAAAAGACCTATGGATAAAATTACAAAACACTTAAATAAAAATATAAAAATTACTAATCTATATCATTGGAAGAAAATAAGTCTTATAGAATATTTGCTCTAAAATCTTATGTATAAAAGATATATTTATTTAAATAATAAAAATACTAACGTTGTATTAATATTAAATAAATTCTCTTAAAAAATATTAAAATGAATTAAAAATTCATCTCAATAACTCTCATCTAAAATTCATATCTCACTTTTACCTTTTTTATTTTAATACAAATTCAAATATTCATTCTAAAATTTAATATACAAAAAGAAGAAGAAAAAGAGAGAAAAAATACTTCCCCTTAAAAAAAAAAATCATAAAAAAGAGGAGAATTAAAGTAAAATACAAAAGAAAACTTAATAAATACAAAAGAAGAAGAAGAATGGAGAAAAAATATGTAGAAAGTAAAAGAATGAAAATAAATAAATAAAAGGAACAAATGGGTAAAATAAAAAAATATTAAAAACATAAAACTTTCAAATGGAATAGATACAACAAAAAATTATTTGAAATTAATTTAAATAATAAGAATTATTCCAACTATATAAAAGGGGCAAGCTACTTGAATTAAGAAATATAGAAGAATCTAATAAAAATGATGATAAGAATTAAATAATAAAAAAAATGGTAAGAAATTGAAAGGTTAAAAGTAAAACATTAAATAAATACAATAATTAAATAAATTATATAGAGATTTAAAAATTTAAAAAATTTATACAAATTACATAATATGTCATTAGAACAAAACACCTTCTAGAAACTTATTCAAGAATCTTATATATATAAGATATATTATATTAATTTATTATTATATTAAAATATTTTGATATTATTTAATATTATTTTTAAAAAAATATTTAAATATACTAAATTTACTTTAATATTCGGATTATTTACATAAATGAAAAAGAAATATTTTATTATTATTTTGTGTTGCTTAAAAAATTTAATAGAATAAATTCTTAGTTCAAATATTTTATCAGAAAATAAGTATTTTACTAGTTAACTCTGATTTTGGGGATCTTGTTAGTATAGAAATTAGTTAAGTCTAGTTTATATATATTAATCGTATAATTTGATAATAAGTATAAAATTATTGTTAAGTAGGTGAAGAGAATTCTTGGGATCGAGATTATTTGAGTTAAGAGACTTTCAAATTTTAGTGCAATTTTTGGTTTTAAATAAAATATATGTTTTGGATTTAATTATTGTTGGCTCATATGTTTTTTGCCTAGAGTACTAATTCTCGATATACTTGTCTATCGGTGAGTAGATATGACATTCTGTTTTTGTTCCGTTATACCTGTCTGTCGGTTAGTAGACATGATATTCTGTTTCATGGCCCTCCTGACTAGGAGAAAGTTAGGCTGGATATCCAAGATATCCAGTAGAGGCATTTAGAAAACTGGAGCCTCCATTGATTTATCCGTTTATATGTTATGTTTCAGTATGTTTTCTGATTTGAAATAAAACTCTATATATTTTCTTAAATTGTGAGAGGATTAAATTACCTACCGGGTTTCATAGCTCATTCCACTATTTATGATTTCTTTTGCAGGTAGTGACAGATAAATATTTGGAATAGTTTTTCGGAATAAAGGTTTTAAGGAAGGATTTTAGTTTCTATTTAGTTACAAATTTTAGAATTGTTATTGGATTGTAACATGTTTGGATCCTTTTAAAATTTCTTGAAATTATGTTTTTGATTTAAGGATTTGTTTAAATTTTGTAAGTATTATGTTAGTTTTGAGCCTTGCGTGTTGAGTTGTATCTCAATTCGCGGCATGTCACACTTAGGATTTTGGTTGTGACAATACAAATTTTGATAAATTTATGAAAAAATTCTCTGTTTTAGTCCTGTAACCATTTACGTTTTCCAAACTTAGTCCTAAATTTTTTAAAATAAAGAATTTGGTCCTGTAACTATTTTCAAATTCAGAAGTAGATCCTTTCGGCCAAATTTCCCCCTTTTTCCGGCACTCCCAGTCATGTGACCCGCACATATCCTCTATTTTTACTGCGTTTTTGGTAATCTCTTCCCCCTCTAACGGCTCCCATTTCTAATACATTGTAATGAAGAAAAAATGAAGAAAATTTTTGGTCATTCACTAGGGTTTGAAGAAGAAATTTGTTGATTAGAGTGAAATTTTTGTTCAAAATCCTTTTCCTTCCTGATTGTACCGTTATTAGTAAGCAAAGATTCAAGTTTTTTTAGTAGAAATCAAAGGTTTGATTGAAGAACAGTTTGGTTAAGAAATAGATGATTTATGGTCCGGTTTGAACTAAAGTAATCTGGAAAACAAAGTTCTTGAGGGCTCATTGTGAAGGAAACTAGTGGCAATACAAGATGAAGCTCAAAGGTAGAGCTAGTCAACATAGGTAAAAAGATGTCTTGAATATGTCGGATTCAAAATATTTTGAAGATTATTTTGAGTAAATAGTAGTCTTACTTGGTTAATTGCAGAGCTCAAATGGTGTTTTCTATGTTTAAAAATTTGTAATCTCTATATACTTCGTTAATTGTAAAGCATTGTTGAAAAGAATCCCAATAATAAGAAAGAAAAGTTTGAAATTTTTAATTCACTATGGTTCAACATATATGCGGAAAATGTTTAAAGAAAATATGTGATTAGTTGGATAAGAAAACGTAAAATGGTTATGGAGAAACAATATTTGATTGTGTCAATCATTTTATGGTAAGTTAGTGGTAAATAATTAAATTCGTGGTTGTCGTCAAACCGGCCAAGATTAATTTAAAAAATAGTAAGCAATATAGTGCTCACCAGGCCATCTCCTGGGAAGCCCTAATCGTTAAATCAACATTAAGAAAACACTAATCTCAATTGAAAAATGGGGGTTTTATGCTTGACGTAAATTTAAAGACAAATAAACTAAATAAATTCGAAAGCAAACAATAATGCAAAAACGTAATCAGCCTAGGGTTGATGTTCCAATTTAATTCTTCCTAATATTTTCGAATTGCAATTCTAATCCCTTGATTGAATTCTAATTTGGAATCCCAAATCAAATCCGATCACATACTAACAACTTGTTTAGAATTCGATTAAACATTAATAGGTTTCCTAGACAATCGTCTAATCCATTTACTCATGTTTAATCTAAGATCAGTGAACATCAAGGTAATCCATGAATCCATGAAAAAATTCAGATTTGAAAACAATCAAATAGAGATAAACGCAAAAGTTCAATTAACAATCGTCAATCAAAATTAAGTTCAATCTCAAAAATCCTTTCAAATGAATAATCATTCAATCACATAGACCAATGTAATCAAATCTGAAAATTAGAATACAACCCGAAATCAATGACGTTCTGGAACTCTGAATTGCCCTGGAAGCATCTTCCCCTAAACCGATTACAAGATGTTTAAGTTGCCATGATTTCCGAGAAAAATCTCTATTTCGATCGTGCCTTTCTCTCTAATTCTCCGAACCCTCTCCTAATCTGATTTTTTTCCTTTTTTAAATCCGCCTCTCCCTCTAATCTTCTTAGGGTTTTCTCTCTTTAATTTCTTGGACTTCACGGGCCCCTTTAATTGTAGACTGAATCCGCTTGCTTATTGGGTCTTGGAGTTGGATCTGAAATAAAATAAAATAAAAGCATAATTAAAAACCCAATAATTTAATACCAAGACCATTAAAGCTTAATAATCCAAATTACCCTAATAAACTAAAATAATACATAAAAATCATAAGCATGGTAGAGTAGATGTATTAAATGTTAAGCATGGAGGGTCCAAAACACATAAATCCATGTATTATTAGTTAGTTAACATATTCTATACATTTATGTTGCTAAATGTGTTATGTTTGAATATGCTTGTAAATCTGATTTTTTATATATAAATGGCTATGTTACAGTCTCATTGCAGACTGTTGATAATCATTGGTATTGGGAAAGAAATCGATAGTGATTCAAGATGCATTATTTGTATTGGATTCAATGCAATATGATGAACAAGGAATTGAACGAATCATTAGATCATAAGTGTGATATATTTCTATATATATGTTCCATTATGAATGTAGTATTGAAGTGAAACTTTGTCTTGGAACAAGTTTGTGTGGGATAGACTTAAAGCTTTTGGTAGAATTGAAAGTAATCAATCAGTTAATGTCATTCCTCTAGTAAAACTAAGTGCAAGTTGAAACTATTTTTGTGCTACAAAGGATAGTTAGACATTTTTAAATAGGTTATAATGATATAATCTTTATTGTAGGTTCCACAACAAATGGGAGGTGAAGAATGTGGATGGTATATATTAACGTACACAAATTGTTTATCAAAAATATTCCTAAATAGTTTAGCATATCTAAAGGATTCCCGTATATTTTGTAAGTAATTTTGTGTTAGAGTACTTATTTGTTACATTTTTGTTTTGAATAAATATTTATAGACAAAATTCATGGTCACTTATTCACTTATTTATTGTATAGATGTGGTAAATTGGTCCTCTATGGTTGATGTCAAAAACCTTGATACATTTGTGAAAATACTGATAGAAGATACTGCTATATTGGGGTTGAGCAAACAGGTGTTGTAGTGGGTGAAAGAATTGAGCAAGAACAACAACAAATTGAGGTTCATGTGTGCATAATTGAAGCAATGATTGAGGTTGGCATTAGTGGGTTGAAAGATGAAATGAATGAGGAAGTGCAACTAATTTTTTATAGCAATTTCATTGGGGTTAAGGATGATATTCAAGGTGATAGCAGTGGCATAAAAGATCAGTTTGATGAGGACAATGTGTGTGGTGAAAAAGAACATAGTATGGGTGAAATGGGAGAGGAACCTGGTACTGAGATAGCCGGCATGATGAAGACAAATGAACCCAAAAATACACAGAAAAAAAAATCATGAAAATGAAGATACATTAGCGAAAATGGGAAAGCAACAAGGTGTTGAGATAGCCTGCATGATGCAACAAGAAGTTCCTGAAAAAATAGAGCAAAAAAAAAATCTTGAAAATGAATATGGATTAGCTGGTATTGAAGATCAGAGAAATGAGGATGGTGATGAAGAAAAGTCTTCTCATGAAGAACACTTTAGTGATTCTAATTACGAACTTCATGATGACCAACAAGATGTAGTTTACGAAGAATTATGGATATAGGGATGGTAGATTTTGAGAAAAATGTGAAATTGGAGGTGAATAGGCAAATTGAAATAAGAGTTGGGGAGGGAACATTAAGGATTGATGGTGAAGATGTTTCCCATGATGATTTGCCAACAAATCCTCAAGGGGAACCAGTAGTACAAGAAGGCCTAACGCAAGTACAAACTGAAGCTGATAAAGGCCTAACACATGGGAAAGAAAAGGCAATGAATGAGAAAGGTAAGAAAAAATTGGATGTTTCAAGGGGGTTAAAGGACCTCATAGATCTTACTTAGGTGATTTTGAACAAGCCTTTAAAGATAATATTGCAGGGAATATTTATATAGATGTACATAGCATGTCAGAGGACAGTAATGATGCTTACGATAACTCTCACTCAAGTTCAAGTGAAGATGGACGTAAAACAAATGTGAGATGGCAAAAATTTAATGCAAAAAGATACATGGTAGATCATAAATTTGATTTGGGAACTTTGTTTAGTACACAAGATGATTTGAGGAAAGCTACTATCAACCATGGAGTAAAGTGGGGAAGGAAAATAAGGTGTGAAAAAAATGACAAACTTAGAGTGGTTGCGAAGTATAAGGTTGAGCAGTGCAATTGGCATATTGTTGCTCGTGTGGTTCCAAATTCTGCAACCTTCCAAATCAAAAGAATACAAAGTGTCCACACATGTTCAAGATCAATAGATACCAATATTACATCTATAAGATATGTAGCGAAAAGATATTTGGATTACTTTAAACTGGTGTTGTTAAATCAATAAACTAATGACATATTGGTGTACATTAGCAGATTGTTTGAATTATTTACTGCTTGAAGTTTATGCAGTGCTAGAGTTATTAAAACAGTGTGTTAGATCAGTATTTTGCTACAGTTTTTCAATTTTATGCACTGCTTGTTTCCTCTTATTATCATGCACTACATTAGTTTAAGTTTAATCATTCATAGTAGTATTTTGTTAACTAAAATAATGTTGGAATAAGTATTTTGTTGGTTTATTATGCACTTCCTATTTTCTGTTTTCTATTTGCTTGTTTATATTACAATAATATTGTAATATTCATAGTAGTATTTATGGAAAATTCGGCTATATTGCTCATGTATCTTGGTTAATATTGTGTTATTAAATGAAAGATTGGTGTTATTAAATAAGTATACTAATGACAGATTGGTGTACATTAGTAGACTGCTTGAATTATTTACTACTTGAAGTTTATGCACTGCTAGAGTTATTAAATCAATGTTTTGCAACAGTTTTTCAAATTTATGCACTACTTGTTTCCTCTTATTTTTGTATCATGCACTGCATTAGTTTAAGTTTAATCATTCATAGTAATATTATGTTAACTGCAATAATGTTGGAATAAGTATTTAGCTGGTTCATTATACTGCATGTTTTCTATTTTCTGTTTTTCTTGTTTATGTTGGAATAATGTTGTAATATTCATAGCAGTATTTATGGAAAAGCTAGCTTTATTGTTTGTGTCTTGAATAATATTGTGTTATTAAATGGCAAATTGGTGTTATTAAATCAATAAACTAATGACAGATTGGTGTAAATTAGCAGATTGCTTGAATTATTTACTGTTTGAATTTTATGCACTACTAGAGTTATTAAATTAGTGTGTTAAATTAGTGTTCTGCTATAGCTTTTCAATTTTATGCACTGTTTATTTCCTCTTATTTTGTATCTTGCACTACGTTAGTATAAGTTTAAGTATCTTGTTAGTTTATTATGCATTGCTTGTTTCCTGTTCATTGTTTTGCTTGTTTATGTTCAAATAATGTTGTAATATTCATAGCAATATTTATGGAAAGTCAGCTCAATGGATGCCCAAAAACTAAGACAAAAAAGAAGATGGTGAAGAATTAACAAGGGCAAAGAAAAATGGGACCAAGGAATTGTCAAGAAAAGGATTGGGGCATTTAAAGTGTAGGACATGTGGTGGGATAGCACAATGAATAAATGTTCTAAATGTCATGGTTTAGGGTATAATAAGAGGTCTTGCCAAGTCACGATATCAGCATAATAGGAGGTCTTATCAGGTTACGATATCATTTAACCCTCCTCATGAGTCACAAGAGACATAAGGGACCCAAGGGACACTAGAATCAACTATTGGCAATGCCTCAATACCATTGATTCAACAAGCGTCAAGTTCAAGGGTATGCATGCATCTTTAAATAATTGATTTCTTTGTTTTTATGTTTCATTTAATACTAATTGCTTGATAAATTTTTCTATTTTGTTTTTGTAGGCACTAACGAAGAGAAAGAGGACTTTGGGGCACTCAAAACAGTAGCTAATATTGCAATTTTATTTATTTATTTATTTTTTAGTGTGGATCACTATTTTTGTACATTTGGATTCTATTATAAACACTTGGAAGCTTGGGATCACTATTTTCATATAATTTGGTACATTAGAAATATGACTTGAAAGAATGGAAGTATGGACTTCTAGTTTGTATATGTTGACATTAATTAGAAACTTGAATTGGAAGCATATTTCAGGGACATTATTGGAATTGATATTTTGCTCATTATGCCCCATTTCCAACTCTTGTTTCATGTTATTTTGTATTAAAGAGGTTCACATTAATGAAATATTATAATGTTATCAAAATATTGTCTAATTATATTATCAATATTATATTATGGTGTTGCAGCATATTTATATTTATTGCTAATCAATAGTTTTCCTATCATTTTGCATTTTAGTTGGGGAAGCAGCTTTGGCAAGCAAGCATTAATATAAGTTTTCCACATTTACTTTTCCGTTTTTGCACATTATATTTTTTGTTTTTACGGCGCAAGCATTAAGTTTTGATGTCCATTTCCTGCATTAAGTCTTGATGCAATTTTTCATCTCTATTTCACTTTTCTGACACTAATTAGTTTCATCAACTTCATAGTACATTTGCAGCATTAAGTTAATGTAAATTTTCAACAGCATTAATTTGTTGTCCTTGTTCTAGCAACATTAAGTTGCTGTATTAACTTATGTTATCAATTCCTCAACTTCAAATCCATTTTCAGTATTTAAATTCAACTATTTTAAATAATTTAAATAAAAAACAAATCATAAAAATACTAATGACCATTTCAATTTCTCAATTTATAAAAATACATAAGGTTCACAAAGCATTTACAATGCCTATTTCAAATTACGACTTCAATTCTCATTTCCAATGCCAATCACACATTTTCGACAAGCCAAAATTAGATTCATACGGTAAAAACTACAATTAATAATCCAACCCTCACAATAAGTTTTATCCTTTAGCCTTTCTTCCTTCATAATCCCCATCATTTTCAACATCTTCAACATCATACTTAACATCTTCTTCAACAGTACCAAGTTCAACATTTTTAATCTTTTTTAGCAGTCCTAAAATCACCTTCCAATATCTATTAGGTAGTTCAAGGTGACACCAACAGAAGAAGCCACAACCTCTATTTTCCTACTAAAGAAAATTTTAAAACCAATAAATTCAAGCCAACAATAAGCAACCCCAAAAATGCTACCTTCAACACATATCCATATCCAAAATGCCACCTTAAAATTAAATTGAAAGCATAATCTTACCTTGCAAAATGGGCATCCCCAAAAATATTTGCCCAGATTCTCTTCAGTCCACGATGTTTGACAAACAGCCACTGTTTTGCAGTAACATAGGGTTGATTGTTGCCCAATACTTTGTTGTGATATTCCTTTTTCATTAAGGATCAATACTAAACAACACCCAAACTCCCAAAAAAATAGATATTCTTTAAGAACTCTAAAATGATGAATCTTAACTTAAAATTACCGTAAAGCAAAGAAGAGGAAGAAGAAGAAATTTTGGTAGGGAGTTAATTTATAATTTTATAAATTTTTTTTTTTCTATTTTGGAGTGAGGGAAGAAATTACCGAAAATGTCCTAAAAAAAAGAGGACATGTGCGAGCCACGTGACTTGAAGTGCCGAAAAAGGGAAGGAATTTGGTCGGAATGACCTACTTCTAAATTTGAAAATAATTACAGAATCAAGTTTTTTTTTCTTTTTTTTTTTTTAAGATTTAAGACCAAATTTGAAAAATGTAAATAATTACAAGATCAAAGAATTTTCCTATATTTAATCTCAAATATTAAGGCTGTTTTTAGATTGGAATTTTTTTTTTAAATTTCACTCAAACTCAAAAAAATAGTTGTACTTGTTTGGACACCAATCTGACATGTTACCATTCATGTCTGGTGAGGTGGAAAAATAAATAAATAAATAATTCACTCACTTACTATAAATATTCAATATATATACATATAAATATATATAATTCAAATAAAAAATCATCAGTGTACTAATAAAATATATTATTTTTGTCTCATACTTATTAGATAATATCTTACATTGGCCCCACCTTACTCCTCGTTATTTGCAATCAACTCAATTTTTTCTGAAAAAAATGAGTTTTTTCAAAAGAAATTCCAATCTAAAAACACCCTAAAAAACCGTCAAAATTAAAGAGAAAAAAAATATATTATCACTATTTTTTCGAAATAATTTATATACATTTTCTTACATCAAAATTGTTTATTTTATTGCGACTTTGTTGATTAAAATTTATGCCCAAATGAAAACAAATGAGAAAAGAATCGTAAACTTTGATAGGAAGTAGAATGCAAAGCTAACAATGTCCTATTCAAAAACCCAAAACCCTCTCAATCTATTCAACTGAACTGTGGCAACTGCCAAGAGATCCTGGGCGATGTTGCTCCCAAGATTTTCCTCCTTAAGCCGACGGACTCCTCTCTCTTTTTCCATAATCCCTACCCTCTCTTCTTCACATTCTCTTCAACCAACCCGTAGATTCAGCATCAAATCCACTCTTCGCACGGGAGATGAATCAACTTCTTCTCCAGTTCAAGCCTTACCTGCAAATAGAAACAAGCGCTGGAAGCCCATGTGTTTGTACTATACGCAAGATAAGTGCACTATGGTAATTCACTCAACTAATCTATCTCAAAAATGAAGTGGGCTTCTCCGTATGTCTGTATTTATGTTTTTTTTTTTTTTTTTTTTGGATAATCTTGATTTTGTGTATTGCGGAAATACTGATAGATGGATGATCCTGCTCATAATGAGATATTCAGTCATGATTGCTCTTCTGGGCTTGGGTTGGTCGCAACCCATTTCAAGAATTTGCAGTCCCAAGAGCTGGATTTTTTTCTTGTGCTTGATTTGGAGGGCAAGGTTGAAATTCTAGAGTTTCCTGTTCTGTTATTTCATGCCAAAACTATGACAGTTGTCGACTTTTTCCACAGGTTTAATAGCTGCCTTTCTCGTATAATGAATTTCTATCTAGACTTTGGATTCTTGTGAATTTAGAAATATTTATAAAACTATACGTGTTTCCGTCATATTGTCCAAATATTAAGCTTAGTCTATTGATTTTTATAGTTTCTCTTAATGATGAGAATATCTTTACAACTTTAGAGCAACTGGATGGGTGATTTTTAGTGGTGTATCTGTCTTAATAATCTTGAAAGATGTTGTGGTTGAGATATTTGAATATGTTGTTGAGTTGCTCAACTTGATGAGAGGAAGCCTGAATACTTTTGAATGTACTTTTTGCATATTCTTTTCTTGATTTGATTGTTGGTCTTCATGCATTTGGAGAAATTAGCTTGATAGTTAACATCAAGTAAGTAATATTATCTAGAAGTCTAGAAAATGGAGACAGATATGGAGTTTATATCAAGAAATATTAGTAACATTTTTTATCATTGACCATTTCTTCGTTTGTGGACTTTCTCGTAGGTTTGTCAGGCCTTCAAAAATGACTGAGCACAGAATAAATCAGTATATTGAAGGAAAATATGGCAAACTTGGAGTTGATCGGTACATTTCCAAGTTTGCTTCCCAAAATTGAGTTCCTTTGTTGATCCTGTTCTGATTAAGATGGGATCATGAGTGTATAGTTTCATACAGGAAAATTTTAGTTGCATCACTGGTGAACATGTTTATTTTTATTTATTTTGGAGAGGGGGTGGGGTGGGGGAGAAAATGCTTCTTAGGTTATTTACAGTTTGCAATGCAGTTATTTACCTTTCTTCACCCTTTTCACTGTTTGTCTTGTTTAAGAAGATAAAATATTAGGGTTCCTGTGGAGGATTTAAAAGAGAGTGCTTTTAATCCCAATTCATTCTCATAATAGTTCTGGAAAATATGCTCCAGAGATCATTAAATGGGATTGGAAAGTTGGTATATGAATTATGTGTATCTTGCCATTATTCCATTATAAAGTATATTTGAGAAAATAATGCTAAAAGTTAAAATGGAAAGTATTCCTATTAAGTCAAAGGTGACTAATTTGATTTTATTTAGTGCCCCTGGCAGGTTTTCATCTCCTTCCTCTTTAGCTTGCCACTATTCCATTGTAAAGTATATTTGAGAAAATAATGCTCATAATGAAATAAGAAATAATTGGTTTCTTTTAACTTCTAATTCTTGCTTTTAAGAAATTCAATAACTCTATATGGAGGTTTCCAGAATAACTTTTGCATTTTTATTCTGATGAACATGAAATGTATAATAATTTTTAGAACAGTTTCCCAAAAGCATTTCTTTAGTAGCCTAAAAAAGATCCAGCAACCAAATATGGACCCTTACCATGAAAAATATTTTAGCTCCAGGAAAGATCTTCAAAAATTAATGGTTCATGAAATCTAAAGTCCTGATTTACAAGCCTTCCTGAGGTGAATCTTTTATACTTGCATTTGCAGTTAAACTTTGTGACGGAATTTTATGGCTGGAATCTGACTCAAGAACGTTGTCAATTTGCATAGCTTGTGCATGATTTCTTCTGTACATGTGCAGTGTCTGGCATGATACTGCTATCCCTTTTCATGAGGTGATTCAACAATTTGAAGATTGGTTGGTGAAACATCATTTGTGGGAAAAAGAGGCGGGTGGGTTTCTAAATAAAGCTGCCTTTGTAACATGGTAAGTGTCCTGTTTATATATTAGATGAAACAACTATACTCAACCTTTCATTTTAGTTCGAGAATATACCAATAGGATCTTTGGAAATGATATTGCAGGCCGTTTTTGTTCTCAGAAGTGCAGATCAAAAAACTTTGGTTATCTTGTTCTACAAGGGGGGGGGGGGGGGGAAAAGGCATTTGTTTTCTGATTTTTATGGCGTACTTTTAATGTTTTACTCTTAACTAATTCCTTCGGAACTTTGAGACAGGAAACTTCATTAACTGTGAAATGGAACTTTTGTCCAGTTCCTACCATTTATTATTTTTGTTGAAATTGAACAATGTACTGCATCACTAAAAGGAAAATGTGATCTCAATCCACACTGGGCTGATTGATATATATATAAATGATTTGATTGGATGGCTATGGTGTTCTTCATTGGAAAACTGGTTCTTATTTCTTTTGTTTGGCACATCTATCTCTTACATGGACTAGTGGGAATTGGGATGTGAAAACAAAAATCCCTGAGCAGTGCAGAGTGTCAAGTATCAAACTTCCATCATATTTTATGGAATGGATCAATTTGAAGGATATTTATTTGAACTTCTATAAAAAGCGGGTAAGTAAACAAGAATCTCTAGGTTCTTTCAGAATTATATTTAATTTCGTATTTCTATTATGTTTGTACATGGTCTAACTGTATTTATCTGCTCTTGCCACTGATATATGCTTTCATAATACATAGCAGAAAAATCAAAGGCTATGGGCTCTTATCCAATTAATTTTCCCCTGCCCACCTCTTTCTTTTGGGTTACCATGTGCTACAAAGCATAATGCTATGGCATCCCTTGAACGTTGAGACACTATTTACTGCCTGCATTAGTCTGATTGATTAGTTACTGATGATCTTTTTTCTCACTGGACATTTGGTGGTTAGGCTCCTGGTATGCTTTCAATGATGAGGGAACTCAATATTCCTTTGCAAGGAAGCCACCATCTTGGAATTGATGATGCTAAGAACATAACAAGAGTGTTACAGCACATGCTTAGTGATGGTGCATCTTTGCAAATTACAGCAAGGAGAAACCGTAATGCTCCTGAAAAGGTCAATTTTTTCTTTCAAGATCGTATCAAGTAGCCACTGCTCTGTGACTGCATCTATCTGCTGGCTTGTATTTGTGAGTCTGTGACCTCCGCAACTAATGGTTGGGTGCTTCTCCATATTGTCTCTCTGACCAAGTACATGACATGTTCTTGATCTTGTTTCACCCACAATTAACAGGAAAGACCCAAAAAAAAAAAAAAAAAAAAAAGGAAGTTGAATTTTTTTATAACGAAAAATGTAAATAATCAGCAAGAAATTCTCCTTATATGTATAACGGTAGTGTACTTTTTTTTTTTTTTCAAAAGAGAGAGATTTCCATTTTTTTTTTTTTTTTTTTTTAAACTTCGTAGTATTCGATAGTTATTTTGGCTTCAACTAATTTGGAATTGAACTATGTTAGAACTTTTTTCAGGGGAAAGTTTTTCTTAACACTCATTCTTTCATACACAAAGTTCGAATTCAAGACCAATGTTTTCAGAACCGGACTGGTAATCGAACCGAAAAAGTTAGTGGTTTACGGTTTAATGGTTCAATCGCAATTAAATTGTAATTGGACTAGTGACACCATCAATTAAAAATTAAAATATTTATTATAAATAATATAATGTAATTTTAATTTATAAAAAAAATTATAAATATTTAAATAGATAAAAATAACACATTTATTATTATTATTTAATAAATATTTATATTCTATACATATTTAAAACTAATAATAAATATAATTAATAAAAAATTTTACTTTAATCTTTACAAATAACTAATCAATTATAAGGGGAAAAAAAAGTGAATGTATCTAATTGTAAAATTCAAGAACTATATGAAAACATTTCCAATTTTTAATGTTCCATACTGTAAATAATTATAATAAATAAATAAATAATAAAGAAAGAGAGAAGGGAACCCCTTATAATTGATGGGGTTTCTTTTATTCACCGAAAAAAAAAAAAAAAAAAAGGGTTTCTTTAGGATAAGAATCCTCATTGTCTGAAACCTTAGCCCCTTCATTTTATTCAATCCTCCTTCGCCTCCATGGTGTTCCTTAGTGAGTTTCGTCCGCTTTTTCTTCTGAAGATTGAGTTATCTCTCTTTCTCTCTCTCTTCTATTTGTCTGTGTTTTAGATTTAATGTTGATTGTATATTATATCTCGTTTATCCTCTCTGTGTGAAGTCCGCAAATCAGAAAGGTGTGTGAGGGGATGTAGTTGATGCAGAAAGTTAATCATCTTCTTCTTCTTCATACATTAATGTGGGGGAGAAAAAAAAAAAAAAAGAAGCAGAAGTCATCAGAATAGCGCGGCGGGCAGAATTTTAGCTAGGTTTCATTATCTTTTTATTTTATATAAATGAGGGCTTATACTTTAAAAAAATTATAAATTAACCCCAATTTTTTAAAATATATAACTCGGCCAGTTTGAAACTTAACCGGCCGGTTCATGGTTGGACCAGTTTGACCGGTCAGTCTAAACCGAGTTAGTATTTTTAACACGATTTTTTAACAAAATAGTTTTTACATAAAAATCAAACCAGTTTAAGGACCAGCTCACGGTTCAACCTGTCTAATTGACCGGTCCAGTCCGATCCTCAAAACATTCTTCAAGACCTTACTTAAAGGAAGTCAAGTTCCTTTCACTTAAATTAATGAGTTATTGGTAGAAAGGTTTAAGTTACATAGACAGAGCTTGAATGAGCTATTGAGATATTTCTAATAAGATTCAAGCCCAAATTATCAAAATACAAGGGATACAAGACAAAAAAAAAGAGAGGGAGTAGTTAACTCCTCCACCAAAAAAATTAACCATTTTTGCAACATGTTTTGACAAAAGATTCTCCACTCCATTAGCTTTCCCGTAAGAGTGTCTGATTTGGCACTAGTTGAAGGATGCCATCAAAGATTTATAATCATTGACAAGAAAAGTGTAATGAGAATGGTTATTGTGATAGATTAAGTGTATGAAAATTTTTGAATCAACTTGAACGTGTATATGTTTAACATGTATATCTACTGCCAAAAGAAGTTCTTGTCTGAGAGCTAAGATATCTATCTTGAGATTTGTTAGATATGATCTTTTCTGCATAAATCCTTTGACCCAATTGCTTGAACGATCTCAAATCACTCTGCCTATACCTCTCGTCCTAGAATTTGGATTAGCCTATCCATCAATGTTAAGGCAAAAGAAAGGGGGATACAGGCGGTTTCAAGAGATTAATGCAGGGTATCTTACAAGTTTAGTTGAAGAGGATGAGGGGTAATGCATTTAAAGAGGCAATTATTCTGATGAAGCTAAAGATTCCAATAGACAAAGGTGAAACAGAGGACCAAGTTGTGTAAGGGGATAGTTTAAAATTAGATATACAATTTTTCTTAAGCCATTCATGAATGCTAGACTCATTCTAGAAATCAGGGGAAAGAGTGGGGGAATTTGGATGAGAACATTGGGACCAAATTTGGGAAGCAGCAGGACAATCCCGAAGGATGTGCAAGGTATTTTCAATGGGATTTGAGCAAAAGTAGCAAGAACTAGAGGGTAGAATCTACATTTTGTTTAGTAGAAAGAGCGTGTGGAGTTCTATCATGACTACACAGCCAAAGGAAATGTTGGATTCAAATGAAAAAGGTTTACCTTTGCCTGCATGTGTACACATAAAGATTAAATATGGGATATTTTCTTTTGTTTCATTGCAGTCGGTCTTTTTTTGGTGCAAAGAGGAAATATATTAAAACGTTAAACAAGAGTTGACACTGTTACACCTAAAGGTGTCATTAACATTACATGCCCTTTTGTATGCATCTTTCCCAAGAAGTCAGCTACTTTATTGACCTCTTCGTAGCAATGTTGTGGTGCCTGGGTCTTGAATTGTGCTAATAGGCATCTACATAAGTTATTGAATTGGTAAGCTTAGTTTGTATGGTTTTCTATAGTTTTTTGTTATTGGATAGAGGCTTGAGAGTCCATGTCTATGATCGATCAATTTTGAGGAGATATTTAGGGCTTGAGCAATCTGTAGTCCTTCTCTTAGAGCCAATAGCTCTGTTCAATATTAGATTTACAAGACCCTGAATCCAATCTCCATTAATGTTTCTTCTGATGCCTCCAATTCCTCCCTTACCCGTATGAATGCCATAAGTGCCATTAGTGTTTAATTTTAGGAAGGAGTTTTCTGGTGGAATCCATTTGATTTTTTTGACAGTGTTATGCATTTTTGTATTTAAGTTTGTTGAAGATTGTGTCACCCCCCGAAACTAAGGTGCAACACAACCGTACCCTCAAAGTTTCCCCTAAGAGTACAAGATATTTTTCAAACACTATTCAAAATTTAGCCCCAAATATAGAATGAGAAAAATCTAAATCCTCAATACAAGAGATAATTCTAAAATAAATACAAATACAATATCATATCTATAATCTTCCAAAGAAATTATGAAACAGAGTTAGGGGGTACTATCCCATATTGAAAACATAAACAATCTCCAAAAAGGATAATTATGCAATCCAAACTAACATTTAATCTAATCACGATACTCGAGGTCCCCACTTATTCTTTTATCATCATCAGTATCCGCAAAAAGCAGAAACAAAGGGAAGGGGGTGAGCTAAAAGCCTAATCAATAAACAGAATACTCTATTTTCCTTGTTTTTCGAAATATCAGAGGACAAAAGTGAAGTCAAAAGGATATATTCTAAAAACATTTAATCAAAGATAAACTTTCCCATACAAAACTTTATCAAAGAGATAACATAACAAATTCAAAGCTTTTACACAGGCTCAAGAAAGTATAGTCACTTGTTGGTTTACCGAATTTGACCCTATCTGTACTCTCGCTAGGACGGCCAGAACTTATCAAAAGTATGAGCTTTTTCACCATGTTCGATGGGTTCAGAACTTATAATTTTGAAACATGTTCTCCCAACTAATTTCTAAACAGACTTGAGCCAAAAATTTATATTTTGGGGAAAGTTTAAGTCAATCTCAACAAAATATGTTTTCTTTCAAAAAAAATAAAGAAATAGAATTCTTTTGTAAAGATATTTAGGAAGCTGAAAATCTTCAGAAGGTTAATAAAAATCTTTATGAAGTAAATCTTTGAAGAAAATAATACAAAGGAAAATCTTTTAATTAACTTTAAAATAGACGGAAGGAAGATTCTTGTAGGAATAAAAAGAAACGAATTATCTCCTTCAGAAAGAAACGAAAGAAAGAATTCAAAGAATTTATTAAGAAACGAAAATCAAAAATTCAAACTCAATTCGATAAAGCAAAATAAATAAGAATTCAAATATATTTATCAAGAGACAAAAATCAATATATGAAAGATCAATTGATGAAATGAAGGAAACCAAGAATTCAAAGAATATTATCAAGAAAAGAAAATTAAGAATTCAAAACTTAATATGATAAAACAAAGAAGACCATGAATTCAAAGAATTTTATCAAGTAAACAAGATGCAAAGAAAATCAAATATCTCATTTACTTATCTCTTACGATTTGAAGAAATAGGGATATCAAAACAAATCAATTCATTCGGAGATAAACAATAATTTTTCAAGAAAATAGAAAATCGAAATATTCTATTTACTCACCTCTACGGTTGATCTCCGATCAAAGTCTTATATTCCACCTATTTGATATCTAAATTTCAACCTAATTATCATAAATCAGTTTAGGTTCTCTCGAATAAACCAAATTGAAACCTAAAGGAAATAGAGGATTGACTTACCTTATCTTTTCAATCGAATTTTCTCTAATGACTCTTCTCACGAATTCGTATCTTAAATAGACAACTATAGGATTTATCTTAAAAGAAAAGATAAGAAAAGATAATTATAGAATATTAAAACCTAACATGAGTAAACTTTTTATCAGATCAAATAACTTATTAAATCTCAAAACCTAATATCAGTAGGATTTCTTAAATAACTTATCAATAAATATACCAATAATTACGTAATCCATAACACTTAATAATTAATAAGTCTTAAAATTTCTTAATTGCCCTTAAATTGGGTCTAGGTATCACATACTACCCTCCTTACAAAAGTTTCGTCCTCGAAACTTAGAACATTATCATTCCTTAAGAAATAAAATA
>JAXGGT010005026.1:0-23357 GCA_035583425.1 Marsdenia floribunda | reverse complement strand
TCAGCTTTTAATAATTTCAAGCACGGATTTAATATCCCAAAAGAGGAAAAAAGCAGCAGCATAGTCCAGATCTAGCTGGTAAAGATTATTGATGAGAGATAAAGCATTGATGATCTATTTTTCCACAGCAGAAATATAGGATCCGATTTTCTTCTTGATAGCAGCATTTACTTTCCTTTCAGAAAATCCATCCTTGCAAGTATGGGCATCTGTGCGCGAGATGAAGACAACCGACTGGTGCGCAAGCCGAAGACAACCGAGCGGTGCGCAAGATGAAGAACAACTGACCACCTGAAATTGCTTTCCCTCCTTTCCCTCCTTGAGCTTCGTCCTTCCCCCCTCCCCATTTCCTCATATACAAGTTTGGGATTTACATGAACATGAAGAACAAGGAAGAGAGACAAAGAAGTACTGGCCATGAATGCGATTTTGGCCTCCTTTTTTTTTTTTTTTTAACGGATGAACAGTGATTTAACTGAAAATTTGGATGGAAGGACTTTAATCACACAATTTGAATAGTTTGGGGATCTATTTCACCAAAAAAATAGTTCGGGGACCTTAACCACCAATTGCTAATAGTTTGGGGACTAAATGTGCCAATTTGCCTAAAGAAAATAGAATTCTTTTTGTAAAAAATTCTTTAGGAAGCTAAAAATCTTTAGGAAGTTAAAAATTTTCAAAAGTCTATTAAAAATCTTCATGAAGTAAATCTTTGAAGAAAAGAATAAAATAAGAATTCAAAGATTTTATCAAAAAACGAAAATCAAGAATCAAAAATTCGATTCGATGAAACGAAAGAAACAAGAATTCAAATATTTTATCAAGAAGCCAAAAATCAAGAATCGAAATTCAATTTGATGAAGCAAAAGAAACAAGGATTCAAAGATTATCAATAAATGAAGATCATGAATCGAAAACTCGATTTGATGAAATGAAAGAACCAAGAATTCAAAAATTCTTATTAAGAAACAAAAATAAATAATTCAAAGATTTTATCAAGAAACAAAGATCAAGAATTGAAACCTCAATTTGATGAAACAAAATAAACAAGAATTCAAAGTTTTTTATGAAGAGACAAAAATCAAGAATTGAAAGATCAATCTTTTGAAACGAAAGAAACCAAGAATTCAAAGAATTTTATCAAGTAAATGGGATGCGAAAATCAAAATATTCTATTTACTTGCCTTTTACGATTCGAAGAAATAGGGATATAAAAAACAAATCAATTCATTTGAAGAGAAACAAAAAAAAAAAAAAAAAATTATCAATAAATAAATAGAAAATATAAATATTCTATTTATTCACCTCTACGATCGATCTCCAATCAAAGATTGATATCCCACCTATTTGATCTTTGAATTCCAGCCTATTTAGCATAAATCAATTTAGGTTCTCTCTATTAAATCAAATTTAAGCCTGAAAGAAATCGAAGAATTCACTTACCTCATTAATACTCCTCAATTGAATTTTCTCTAATTGCTCTTCTCACAAATCTGTCTCTTAAATAGATAAATATTGGATTTATCTTACAAAAAAGATAACTAATAAATATTAAAACCAAATATCAGTAGGACTCCTTATTAGATCAAATAACTTATCGATAAATACTAATAATTATGTAATCCATAACCCTTAGTAATTAATAAGTCTTAAAATTCCTCAATTTTCCCTAACTTGGTTTGGGTATTACAATTCTTGTCAAAGACCATACCTCACAAGTACAATTATTTTCCTTAGATCAAATAAAAGTTATTGATCTCTTGGTCCCACCACTTGATACCCACCTTCACCATTCCAAATAGGTTTCCATGACCTTGATAGAATAACAACTTCCTCAACTTTCATCCTAATCATAGGGCAACATGCATTTAGGGGTTCTCTCCTTATTTTGTTCCCCCTATTCACAATTCTCTCCATCAAACCAACTCTAATGCTCTCCATCAGACTTAAAATTGGTTGACTTCTTGCCTCCAAAATGTGAGGATTAAAATATTCGCACAAATTATTTCAAAGCATATTAGACCTAACATAATGTGGAAAAAAAGCTCTCACCTAATGCTCTAGTTTTGGACCATTGACAACCAACCTCCAAGCATCTTCATCATATACCTCCAATTCTTTCAAAGTTTTCTAATACAATGCCTTGTTTGTACTACCTGCTATTTTCCATAGCATATCCTTCAAAACTTTTGCCCTATGCAACTTCTTAAAGTTATTGTACATGTGTTGTATGTAGTATCTATGGTAAGAAAATGGTAGAACCTTTGAAAATGCAGTATCAAGCCCCTCAAGTCAGAAACACCAATAATTCGACAAAGAATAATTGAGGACAATTTACATCGTTACATTGAAAAAAGAATATGATATTCCATTTACCTTTTTTCTGTCATATGTGAATATATAACCAAATCCTCCATGTCCTATAATATATAAGTCCTCAGCTAGTAAGTTAAAAATTGCATCCTTTTCAACAACTACCCATGCAATTGGCCACCACCCATTATTCCCATCAGTAGCAATTGCTGCCAATAACTGTCCATGGCAAGTACCTTTCACATGACGCCCATCAACACCTATTAGTTGTCTACAATGCTCTAAAAACCCCTTTTTCAAAGATCCTAAACAAACACACAACCTCTTAAAGCTTAGTTTTTTCCCTCCTCCCTGAAATCCTCATGTTCTATCTCAATAGTTGAATCAGGATAAGTTCTAATTAAATCTGCCTTGTGCTCCCACAAATACTTCTATTGTTCTACCATGTCACTAGTAATCATCCTGAGTGCCAATTGTCTTGCATTATATATTGTTGCCCTGGACATCTCTTGTAATCTTTTCAATGTTCTGCCTAATTGCAGTGGCAAGCATCTTTGGATTAACCTTGAACCTTTCAAGGTACCTATTAGCAACCTATTTAGCTGTGATCAATATGTTTTTCCATTGATGGTTGCAATTGTTGTGGTTCAAATTCATTGACTTAACCACTAAGTCCTCAGATTGTGTTGTTGCTTCTATGGATGCAAAGAAAAACCACTTGCACCCCTTTGTCTTGCATATTCCTCGAACGGCTTGAAATTCCATACCGTTCCCTCAAGTATACACTAAATTTTCCCTCCCCTTTTAAACACAGCCCCCCCCCCCCCCGAAAATCTCATTCCCAACTAAAAATATGGTTTATCCATATCTCTATTGCTGTCAAAGTAAGAATACCTACCCCTAACTCCATCTCTTCACCACTTGACCCTTCATTTCCACTACGTAAATTATCCACCATATCATCATCCCTTCCTTGATTTCCATCAACCCCACTACCCTCTCCCTGCACTGTTTCATTTTCTGGAATGTGGTCAGTGTAAGTGTCAAACAGGGTATCATCTTGACAATAATCATCATCATCTATGAAATGTTCCAATTCGTAATCATCATCATCAACCCCTGGCTTCTGGTTTAGGTTGTTCATAAGCTTGTCTTGCAACTTCAGGTTGTTCATTTACAACCCCTATGTCAAGTTGGCATTCTAAAGTTGTAGTTGCTTTCGCAGTTTGGTCAACTTTTGTCCCCCCGTGCTTCTCTTTCATTCACTACAACTTCATGCTAAACTTTAGGTTGTTCTACCTGAGTTTCTCTTGCCACTTCATGCTCAGATTGTTCTTGTTGGGTTTTGGGAACAAAACACAACGAAAAAATTTAAACTTTTCCCTATCCCAACGAGGATCACGGGTGTTTTCAATCAAATCAAAAGAGAAGGTTATCGAGAATTACCTTTTTTGACAATATCCTTAGAGTTATGATTGAAGTTTCTCAAATAGAATTACAAAAAATAGAGCTTGTATTGTGAAACCAATATCTTTGAATTCCACAGTTGAAAATATATTTCTACCGTTCAGATTGAAGGAAGAAGTTTCTTCTATCTTTATCCAAAATTTAGATTGATCGGAGATGAATTGTTATCCAATCATCTAAACGATTCTGACTACCAGACTAAAGATGCGATTTCTATTGTGGAATTAATATCTTAAATTCCAACAGTTGAAAATTGATTTCCACTGTTCAAATCGAAGCAATACGTCTCCTCTACTTACTGTAAAATTTTTAGATTGATCGGAGAAGAATTGATCGTCCGATCGTCTAAAAGAGTATTACTGCTAGGCTAAGAATAAAGCTTCAAAAACCTTTTCGGATATCAAAGATATTGTCTTTGTGAAAGATGACCATCCTCTATAAGTATCCACATGAGGACGAAAAAGAATTTGAAGATTCAAATGCCAGTTCAAGTTTGTTTTTCTCAAAAAATGAATTATTGGTTTTTACTCTCCGTATGAAGAACAAGAAAAGTTCAAGAATATTTCAAGAACGTTCTTTTCTCAAGACTCTCTCAAGAACCCCTCAAGAACCTCTTTCCTGCCTCCCCTTTTAGTCATGATACATCATATGTGTATATATCCTAGGGTTTTATTATAACCTAAATTATTATTTATTTAAAACTCCTTTTAATAATAATATAAGTTCTAATCCTTAGTATGTAAAGATTTTCTTGTTTAACCCAATATTATATAAATTCCATATCCAATAAGGAAATCTAAATAAATAAAATAATATTATTTGTAATTTAAAATAATCTCATCATTTTAAATTACTACAGAAAGTAATAGTAAACCATAACTAATCTGGTTCGTTCTTATTGTGCAACCCTATGGGTTCAATTAATGTTGGCAGTAAGCCTAAATAATATTTAGAGCCCACAAGTTATAAGTGTGCTCTAGCAAGCTATTATAACTGCCCAAGTTAAATGAAAAGTTCAAATTTGAGAGAACCTTTACATAGTCCATGACATAATCCTTTTGCCTTATGATATCTTGATAGAATATAAAGCATGGATGAAAGTCAACTTTATATCATTCTATATTTAATTTCTTGAAACCCAATTATTAGACTGTTTAAACAAATGATATTGATCACTATCAATTCATTTGGGCACGGCCATGCGTTTTTCCCAACTCAATTGTCGAAAGGCCCAAAGATATCTCTCTTATAATAAAAAGGACAAAATCCATCTCAATTACTTATATCTCACTACATGATTCTTATCATGCTCAATCATAATTTTTATAATCATCCGATTTAAGACGGCATTTAATTTATATCAAGCATAATATTACACTCATGTTGAGAACCATAGTAATTTCATGTCTAAGGATTCAATAACTATTAGAGATTGCCTTATGACTTTGATCCATGTACTAGTTTCAAAGTGGGTTGTTCCAATATTTATTCTCAACAAATACATATGAAATCAATTTGTATCCTATACACATATTCTTCTCATGAATATCAATCAAACTTCATACTAATCTTAATTTATTGTTATTCTCATAACAATAATCGATTAGGGACATTTAGAATAATTAATATCATTCAAGGATATTACTATACAATAAACATGCAAATTTATAATAAATTAAATCATAACAGTCAAAATACCATGTCCATATTATAGGCCTAGGGCACTATTACTAACAATTCTACATGAGTTACTCTTGCCATTTCAGGCTCTACATTGACAAATTTAAGTTCACTTTCTCTTGCCACTTCAGGTTCTTCATTGACAATTTTAGGTTCATCTCTTGACACCCAGGGATCTTCATTGACAACTTCAAGTTGCACAGTTTGTCTTGCCACTTCTAGTTCAACTCCAACCCCCCTAACTTCAATCTCTTTCCCAACAGTTTTTTTGTTGACTCACTTCAACTTGAGTCACACCTTCTTCAGGTAAGATATCATCTACCTCTATCTCAATTACAAGTTTGTGCCCTATCCTTTTAACCTCTTCCATTACTACTTACCGGTCCAGATCATCATTTTTATTAGCATTTTTTTAACAACTTTAGTCTTTGCATGTACTACTTCAGGAAGAACCACTTCAGTCTCACTTGCTCCATGCCACCCCAACAACAAAGGTTTCTATTTACTAATTTTTCTCTTAGGTCTAGACATTTTCTTAACAATTTCCTCATGTCTACTTTCATCTTCTATCTCTTCAATTACAACATAACTTTTAATCTCAATTTTTGAAACTCAGGTTGCTTTTTCAAAAATTCAATAATAGTTTCCTTTTCCTTTATTTCTACATACAACTCTATCAATTTACTGAAGCAACAATATTTGTTGCGCGCTAATTTCCATTTGCAGCATTGTCTTAGAGTTATGAATAATAGTGCTCATATTTTATCAAAAAATAGGGCAAAATCTTTCTTGTAGTGTTTCCTGGGTTCGCTCATCACACCCACAAGTTCTGAATGTTCTACACGTTGATTGGTTACAACTTAATTCTTTAATTTTTTTTCCCCCCAAAAAAAAAAAAAAAAAAAAAAAAAACTCTATCAATTTAAATCTTGGCACCCATTCACACATAGCTAATATGTCTACATCAATGGTAATCAAATTCAAGCCAATTTTAAAGTCCCCCTATTGGTTCTAGATAATAGTAAACCATTGGCTATGTATCATGCCTCATCTTCTTAAACATTAAATTAATCTCCAAGATACTCATTTTATCCTTCATAGAAGAATCAACATACTTCCCTTTCCCATCTTTATAGTGTATATATCCGTCCAAAATATAGTTTAATTGTAAAATAGTCATCCACAGGATCTGCATTTTCATTACAAGTACGATATTATCATTTCTAAACCCTTATTATTACCAAGAACATGAAAATTAAAAATTAAAATTAATATGTATATATATATTAGAAGTCAATCTACATTTTCACAATACACTGGGAACTAAGCACAATGTTAAAAGCCGACTTTAAACCAACACACATATGAACCATAAAAATAATAATAATAATATGAAGAAAAGTTTGAATCTTTACCATAGAGAGAATAGGGGTCAATGTGTTTGTTTGTACTTTTCCTAATTTTCCACTCATTAAACCTTCTTGCCATCAAATCGGTTCTTGAAGTCCAACCTGATAGGTTTTAAAAATATTTCATTACATCTCTTCAACTTCTGCAAACTACAACTACTTTGGTGGGTTTTCAAAATGCAAACTGCAAATTGCTGAGTTTTCAAGTTTATGTAATGGTCAATTTTTGCATGAGATTATGGAAGAAGAAGAAGAAGAAAGAAAGAAAGATTTGAACAGTTACCTAACAAAAACTATTGAAAAAAAAAAAAATGTAAGAACTGACCATTGGCCACCTTCTAGTTATTTTTCTAGGATGAACAAAAATGTCCATGGGTTTTTGTCAACAAAAGTCAAAATATTGCGAGTTAACCAACTTTTTTAAAAGTTGAAGGCGAAAGTTGATGGAAGGGCATTTTGTGAGACGTTTTAAAAGTTGGATTGCAAGTTATGAACGTTTTAAAGTTTAAGTGTAAAAGCTTGATTTTTGGAAAGTTCAGGTGCAACTAGGATAGTTTGCCCTTATTTATTTATATTTATTATGAATAAAAGTCATGAAAAACATTATAATACATTTTTCTATTCTAGATTCAAATAAGAGAGTCCATTATATACATAGCATTTAGTAAATAATGATATCGCATATTGTTAGTAATAGTGTCTGAAACCTATTATATGGATTATTATAAAATAATATCCTTGAATAATATTAATTATTCTAAAATTCATAAAAAAAAATTAATTATTCTAAATATCCCTGATCAATTATTGTTATGGAAATAACTATAAATTACTATTAGTATGAAGTTTGATTGATATTCATGAGATGAATATGTGCATAGGATATAAATTGCATTCATATGTATTTGTTGAGAACAAATATTAGACGAACCCACTTTAAGATTACTACATGGATCAAAGTCATAAGGTCATATCTAATAATTATGTCATTGAATTCTTAGACCTAGAATTACTATGGTTCTCAACATGAGGATAATTATGTTTTGACATTATCAAACATTGTCTTTAATCGGATGATTATAAAGATTTTGATTGAGCATGATAAGAATCACATAGTGACATGTAAGTAATTATGATGGAATTTGTCCCTCTTATCTTTGTGCCCCTCTACAATTGAGACTAGGAAATGCATGATCATGCTCAAGTGAATTGATAGAGATCAATATCATTTTTTAAACAGTGTAATTGGGTTTCAATAAATCAAAGATAGAATAATATAAAGTTGACTTTTATACATGTTTTATATTCTATTATGATATCGTGAGACAAAAGGATTATGTCATGGACTATGTGAAGGTTCTCTCAAATTATGAACTTTTCATTTAAATTGAGTAGTTATAATATCTTGCTATTTCTTGAAAAAGAGAGTAAAAATCAAGAAATCTTATTTGAGAAAAATGAATTAGAGCTAGCATTCGATTTTTTCAATTTTTGTCTGGTCGCGTGTGGATACTTATAAAAGATTGTCGTCTTTCATACAGGCAGCACCTTTGAGTTTTGAAGAGGTCTCTGAATCTCTGTCATTAGTCTGGTAGTCAAGCTCTGCTGGAAGAGGTCTCTGAATCTTTGTCTTTAGTCTAATAGTCAATCTCTTTTAGACAATTGGGTACTTAATGCTTCTTTGATCAAGCTAAATTTTGGACAGAATGTAGATGAGATGTGTTACTTCAATCTAAATGGTAGAGATTGGTTTTCAACAGTTGGATTCCAAGATATTGATTCCACAACAAAAACACCATCTTCAATCTAGTAGTCTGATTCGTTTAGACAATCGGATGTTCAATTCTTCTCTGATTAAGTTGGAGAGACTTGTTGAGTCATTATAAATGGTGGAGATATTGATAATGCAACATAAGCTATGTTTTTTTTTTTTTTGTGATTCTATTCAATCATAGGCTGTGCTGAAAAGTCCCAAAAAAGAAACCAACAAAAAAATATTTTTCAACAATCTTCTCTTTTGATTTGATTGAAAACACCTATGATCCTTGATGGGTTGGAAAAATTTTTAATTTTTTTACTGCATTTTTGTTCCCCAAATCCAACACATATTTCAATAAATGGCAAAGAATACTCACTAAATTTTCTTTTAAAAAATGACATGAATAATGAGTGAATTACAAAGTATCTCAAGAATATAGATAAAAGAAATAAGAATCATTCTCAAGAACATAATTTTTTTATAGTACATATTTAATCCGAATATATTTCTATAACCAAAAAACCTTCAAAAGACAAGTTCACTTAGTTTAAAACATACCAAAATATCAAAAATAAACACTTTGAAATTAATAAATGAAATATTATATTTTGAATTTTAAAGATATTACGTTATAATTCACCTTGATATTTGGCTTACAATATTTATTTTTAGGTTAATGAAAAATGGACAAATTGGTTTCATTTAAAAAAAAAAAAAAAAAGGAAAAATATACAACAATCAATTAACCATTTAGAAAATTTGAAAAACATAATACAAAGAATATTATAAAATATTAAGTTAAAATTAAATTAGAATAATTAGAATACGCAAGAACTCTAAAATAAAGTATAAATACTAAAAAGTAAACATCTTTAAGTAAACCATAAGGAGAGAATAATTTGTGTAGAAAGTGAGGGGAGAATAATTTGTGAGAAAAGTGAAGGAATAGTAGTAAAAATAAATTTGATTTAATATATATATTTAAAAAAAATTATAAAATTATAATTACACATGTGATAAAATACAAGAAAATCAAAATAGCTTTTAAATATTACACAATTATAAAAAAAAAAAAAAAAAAATTAAAAAGAATCATTATAATCTTTTATATATATATATAAATGCAAATTGGCATAAATAGTCCTCAAACTATGGCCACTTGGTGATATTGGTTCCCGAATTAATATTTTGGTGACTTTAGTCCCTGAACTATGTTGAATTGTGTGACATTGATCCTTGAACTATATTGAATTATGTGACATTGGTCCTTTTGGTTAAATTTTTCTATTAAGAAGATCATTTTCTTTCTTTCTTTTTTTTTTTAAAAAAAAAAATTCAAGTAAAAAGATCAAAATACCTCCGGACAAGTTTTTTTTTTTTTTTTTTTTTTTTTTTTTTTAAATTTAAACAGTAACTTAACAAAAAAAATTAACTAAAAGGACCAATGCACAATTTAACATAGTTCAAGAACTAATATCAGTAAAAAATTAATTCAGGGACCAATGTCACCAAATGACCATAGTTTAGAGACTATTTATGCCAATTTACCTATATATAAAAGATATATAAGAGTGGGAAAAGAAAATCAATATTCAATTTTTTCTTAAGAATCAGTATTCTTTATGAAAGAAAAAGCTAAAGAAATTAAAAGCAAATTGATGAATAGATTAAATTCAAAATATATTAATTATTTGGATAAAGTAAGAAATATGAACAAAATTGTAGCAGTTAAAATATTAGATAAAACTAAAAAGTAAAAAAATTCACATATATTACTTTACAACCATTTAAATAAATAAGTACTAAAGATCTTTTTAAAATCTAATACAATACACATCGCATATAAGAAATAAAAAAATATTATTAATTATAAAAATATTAAAAAAAATTAATAAATTCTTTTTAATGTGACAAATAAAAAATATAAAAATAATTTTTAATTTGTTATAAAATTTGAAATTAAACCATATTTATAATTCACGGGTTCATGAAGAGTTCATGAATTCCAATGGGTTTGAGAAAATTAAACAAGGCAAATCTTCCAAATTGCATCAAACCTATGTGCAAGAATAGGAGGTGAAAAAAAAAAAAAAAAAAAAAAACTAAATAAATAAATAAATAAATAAATACTATTCATTTGAAGGAAACTAGAGAAAACAAATAGAAAAATCCAAAGATGCTAAATATATATATATATATAAGGAAAAGGAACTCAAAATATGTACGTATATCCAAATATTGTAACACCGAATCCAGCAGCAATGCCCAAACAGAGTGCTACTGCTACAAAACATGCCATGCTCTTGGATCCATTCTTCAGTTGGTTTTCGAGTTTTGAAACCCTGAATTCCATTACCTTCAACCATTGCTTATACGCAAAAGACTCCATAGATTCTTGAATCAGAAGCTTTGAGAGACTATTCAATTCCTTCGACAAAACCCCAACCATCCTTTCCGCTTTTCTTGCCCTGCTTTGTGATAGTCTCAACGCCTTTGAAAGCTCCCACTTCTCCTCCTCCAAACGGTCACCTCCATGATCTTCTTCACTACCTAACGTCGGCGGCAGCGGCGGCACAACAATTGTCTTCTCCAATCCTTCATATACCTTGATCGGCGGAGGCAAATCACAATTTTCCATATCCTCAAACCCATGCCTGAAATTAAAATTATTACGATAAAATCCTCCCGGATTTAGTTTGTCGTCATCATCTATTACTATCCAGTCAGCCATATACTCGGCTGCCTGACGCCACCGGAATCGATCTGATGATATAGATAATATTATATATTTCCCTTCCTCCCGAAGAGGAACAGAATCTATGTATTGTCAATTTTCATCTATATATATACTCCAAATCCCTGGGTTGGGTTGGGTTGGGTCGCGGTTGGTGGTTGAAAAAAGAAGTAGGTGGACGATATCAAGTGAGATTTCCGATGGAACTAGTGAGAGAAATTCTCATATATACATATACACATATAGTTTAGTTTATTAGAAGAAAGAGTTCTTTTCTTGTGTATTTAAGCAAAAGGAATTCCCTTGTACACAAGTCAATGGTTGCCACTTATACTCAAAAGCCCGAAAAAAAAAAAAAAAAAAGTACTCTCTTCCATATATATATATATATATATATATGTATATTAATTTTGAAATTTTGAAAATTATTTTTTCTTTTTTTATACCTAAATTCATAATCTTTTAATCATAAGCGAAATTGGTATCAGGTGAACTAAGTCTTTTTAGCAAAATTGTATATTTTTAAATAATTCAAATTTGATATTATAATCTAATTCAATTAATAATAATTAGATTTTAAAAGTCATGTTAAAATTTTTTTAAAAATATATTAAAATTAAAAATAAAAAACTAAATTTGAATTTATGGCTTTTAGCAGTAATAAATGAAAATTTACCAATTAAATCAAGCATTCATGTATTTTTTATTGTCCTTTTTTACTTTAAGAATATCTAAATTTACCATTACCTGTATTAAGTAAGTGAACATAAAAGTAATTGTTGGACTAAAAAAAGGGTAATTCGAAATGACAAATAATTAAGTTTTATCTATAATATCGGACCACTTCCCTTCCAAGTCTAAATCTATCTTCGAGATTAAGTTTCAAAAGCCCTTGAAGTCAGATCCATATCAAGATTAAGTCTAAAGACCCTTGAAACGGATCATATCCAAATTCATATCACCTAATGGATCGAGATTAAGTTCAAAGAGCTCTCGAATCCATTGACAAAAAGAATCAGCAGACTAGATAGTAGATTTGAAACCCATATGTTTTATTGTTAATGAAATATATATTTTGCAATTGATTTCATATTTGCATTATTTTAATTTAATTTTGCAAATGATAAACGTTGTCCACAATTTTTGGCACACCGGTGGGACATCCCTACCGCTCATCTCTTTTTTGTCAAAGTACCATCAATGGAGTTGAAGAATGAAGGCATTAATACGACTGTTTCAAAGAGTGTCATTTCTGTTACTGGCACTAGCGTTATGATGTCTGAAAACCTATGTTGAACCTACTAATTGAAGCAAAGGAAGGATGCTTCCTGATTCGTAAATGAGAGTTGTTGGCAATTCAACCCTTACGTATGATAAACTTTACTTTGATGTTGCAAAATTAACCCAAAGGCAAATGTAGGTAAGTTGATTCAAAAGACACTGTCATTATTAGAACACAATTCTGATTCAGACAAGTTTGAATTAGAAGACGAAGATCTCATCATGACTCTACAAATGCTGGTTGTGAAAATTCGATTGCTGATGATGATGATCCCGAAAATTCCTTTGCAAATGCCTTGGCCATACCTGTTATGATGGCAGACGCTTCAACCATAGGGGAACAACTAGCAAATTTGACAAAATTAGTAGAAAATCTTGCGATACATTCAGCAAGTCAAGATCGTGTGATCGTTCAATTAATGAGTAATTGGGTGAATCCAGTTAAACTACACAAAGGCGTGCTGAAGAAGCATGAAAGAATGTTGCATTCAACTAAGGAGAAGGATCACATGATATCAGAACCATCAAGACTACTGAAAAGGAATCTAAATGTGTTAATAGATCTGAGACTGTTAATCAAGAAAGAAATGTTCATGTTTTAGCAAATGGATCTATTTCCATCGATGAACTCAAGAACTTTATCGAGGGCACGATAAAGGATAGGTACGATGGAAGTTCAAGATCTTCCTTTGCATATTCTAAAACATATTCGAGGAGGATTGATAGTCTAAAATTGCAACAGTTCGATGGTAAAGGTAATTCTAAGCAGCATGTCGCCCATTTCATGGAAACGTGTAGTAATACCATAATGGAAGGAGATCTTATGGTTAAACAATTTCAATCTCTCAAAGGAAAGGCCTTTGATTGGTACACTCACTTGACACCAAGATCAATTGACAGTTGGGACCAACTTGAAATAGAATTCTTGAATTGTTTCTATAGCAACAAACGAACTGTAAGTATGCTTGAACTTAGTTATACCAAACAATGGAAAGATGAACCTGTTGTTAACTACATCAATCGGTGGAGCAGTTTGAGCTTGGATTGTAGAGATCAACTATGTCAGAAGTCAGCCATTGAGATGTGCATTCAAGGAATGCATTGGAGCCTTCAGTATATCTTGAAAGGCATCCAACCAAATACGTTCGAAGAGTTAGCTATTTATGCCCATGACATGGAATTGAGCATCAAAACTCATGGAGATCAAGGAAATTTTATTGTTGAGTCACAGTCACTTGTATGACATCAACAAACTTTAGTGATGATGATCTCTTGTTGGGATCAAAACTGCATAATAGACTACTATTCATGTCTGGATATGTGCGTCAGAAGAGGATGAATAGAATACTATTAGATGGAGGTTCTGCAGTCAATATTCTCCACTTCGGATGTTGAAGGAATATGACATCCATGTTGAAGAACTCTCACAAAGACGCCTCATCATACAAGGATTCAACCAAGGAGGATAAAAGAGCTATTGGTGGTGTTAGACTTGATCTCCTGATTGATGAAATGGTTTCAAGTGTGCTTCTTCACATAGTCAATATGTTGTTAGGAAGACCATGGTTGCACGATAATGGAGTGGTACCTTCGAACTTGCATTAATGTTTTAAATATTTAAGCAATGGTACCTTGAAAAAAGTTGTTGCAGATGACAAACCTTTTACTGAAGCTAAAGCATACATTGCGGATGCCAAATTTTATCTCTGTGGTAAGATTGTAGAGCTCTGTGAGGAATGATCAATGCTAGCAAAAATGGAAGAGCAACAAGATAATTCATCTTTCAAAGGAGAGTCATCATTTGTAAAGAAAGCTGTAACGATTGTGGAGCATGCCACAAACACACAAAAGCAAGTCAATCATGTGAAGAAAGAATTAATTTCTAAATGTTTTATGTTATGTGAAGAAGGACAATCACCTTTCATGAAAGTTGAAGCATTGAAGAAGTTTACTATACCATTGACAATGATTGAGCCAGTCAAGCAATCAAAATCAATCCTTAAAGGATTTTTACGTCCTGTGGAAAAGGCAAAAATCAAGCATGATCAATTACCTGATAAAATGACTGAAGAAGGCTTTGATCCCAATGCTTACAGACTATTGGCAAAGGTTGGGTATAATAGTCAATCAAAAGGTAAGTTGGAAATACTACCTATGGCAACAATTGATCCAAAAGTACAAGGAAGAAATAAAGTACCGAAGAAAACTCGTGTTGGCCTCAGATATGTCTAACCTTCTCTAGTGCGAATTACTATAAAAGTTGCATCTAATTGTTACATCTCTACAGAAGATGAGGAATCCTATGCAAAAGACAAATTTTCCTTTGATCACCCAAGAAAAATTAATGCATGAACTTCTGTGTTTGACAGAATAGCGACAGCAGTAACAAAAAAACATACACATGGGATATGCTACATAGCTGATACTTCAAAGAAGATCCAAAACCATAAAAAATCTTCTTGTTTGGGAAAGTCTGCAATAGAATTCCTTCAAAAATGGAGAGACGTCAAATTCTTGTCGTAGACTGCGGTTTAATGTTGAAAGAAAAATTTTACACAATAGTGTGTACTAAGCCAAAAGAAGAGGATGAAGAAAGTGTGGGATCATCATACCATGTCATTGTTATTAATGAAGAATATATTGAAGAGGAAGATGCTAAGGATGCTCCTCTTGAGCTTGAGGAAGGTGTGAAGGCTATTATTTAAAGGTTGAAGGAAGAAAATCCATGGACTAAAGAAGATCACAAACTAATCTACATAACTGCTCTTTTGTCAATTGAAGAAGAGAGGGAGTATGCTGAACTCTTGCATGAAGGATGTGTTTTCTTGGTCGCACAGAGAATTGTCGAGATTGGATCCTAAAGTTGATGTTCACCACTTATCCACCAAATAAGGGGCAAGGTCTATAAAATAAGCTCAACGTAGCTTTCAACCATAACTGGCCCCATCAATAGAAAGTGAAGTGAATAAACTTATTGAAGGTGGGTTCATACGAGAAGTCAAATATCCAACATGGATATCTAGAGTGAGAAAGAAGAATGGACAGATTCGAGTTTTTGTTGATTTCAGAGATTTGAACAATGCTTGTCCGAAGGATGACTTTCCGCTTCCTATTATAGAGCTTATGGTTGATGCCACAACTACGCATGAAGCAATATCTTTCATGGATGGCTCATCAAGATACAGCTAAATTTGCATGGCACCCAAGGATGAAGAAAAGACTGCATTCAAAACTCCCAAGGATATTTACTGCTATAAGGTAATGTCATTTGGATTGAAAAATGCCAGAGCAACTTACCAAAGAGCAGTACAAAAGGTATTTGATGATATGTTACATATACATGGTGAATGCTATGTGGATGATCTGGTCGTGAAATCAAAGAGGTGACAAAATTACCTTGAAAATATAAAGAGTGTGTTTGAACGACTTCATGGTTATCAACTAAAGATGAATCCTTTGAAATGTGCACTTGGGGTTACTTCTGGAAAATTTCTTGGCTTCATTGTGCGTTAATGAGGTATTGAGATTGATCAAGCAAAGGTTTATGCTGTTCTGAACATGCATGAGGTAAAGATTTTGCAAGGTAGGTTAGCATATCTACGACGGTTCATTTCAAATTTAGCGGGTAGATGTCAACCATTCAATCGATTAACATGAAAGCATGAGCTATTTGAATGGGATGAAACATGTAGTAATGCTGTGAAAGTTTAAAGCTTACTTGATAAATTCTCCAGTGTTGGCTGCAACGATTCCTAGAAAACCTTTGTTACTTTACATCGCTGCTCAAGAATGTTCTGTTGGAGTCTTACTTGCTCAAGAAAATGAAAAGGGAAAAGAGAGTGTCTTGTGCTATTTAGGTCGAATGATGACTCCCAATGAATTGAAATACTCCCCTATTGAAAAGTTGTGTTTGGCTCTCTTATTCGTCATCCAAAAATTAAAACATTACTTCCAAGCTCATACAGTGAAATTGATCTAGAAAGCAAATCCAATCAAGTATGTGATGCTAAAGCCAGTATTATCTGATTTTTTAGTTAGGTGGTATCTACAATTGCAACAATTTGATATAATTTACATTCCACAAAAGGCCATAAAAGGACAAGTCTTGGCAGATTTCTTGGCTAATCATCCAATACTAGCAGAATAGGAAGTAACTGATAACTTACCAGATGAAGACGTTCTTTTGATTGAAGTCATGCCTCCCTGGAAAATGCACTTTAATGGAGCATGGTTTTGGTGCTAGGGTAGTCTTTATCACACTTGATGGAGATGTTAAATTACAATACACTTTTGTATTAATGCAACAATGTTCTAATAACATGGTAAAATACCAAGCTCTCATCATTGGTTTAGAGATGGTCGTAGCTATGAAACAATTGCAACTTAAAGTTTATGGAGAATCGAAGTTAGTAATCAACCAACTTCTCAAGGAGTATGAAGTAAAGAAGCCTGAGTTGATCCCGTATCATGACTGTGTTGAAAGAATGATTCGATGGTTCGGTAATGTATCTCTTGAACATGTTCCAAGAAAGGATAATGAACAACCAGACGCGTTAGCTAAATCAACTTCAGTCCTTGCATTACCAAGTTTAAATATTCAAATTCCTGTTTTTCAAAGTTAAGTTGTACCTCCATTGTTCGACGATGATGATCATGAAGACTTGAAACTTGTCAATGCCATTTCTGTCGTTGAAGAAGAGGATTGGCGTTGACCAATTATCGACTATTTGGCTTATGGTATTTTACCAAAAGATTCAAGGAAGACATTCGTCTGCTGGCACCAAGATTTGTTTATTTCGAACAAGTACTTTATCGACACTCATATAAAAGATTGATTTTGCGTTGTTTAGCAGGTGATGAAATAAATAAAGCATTGGAAGAAGTTATTTGGGAATTTGTGGAGCTCATCAATTTGGACCAAAGTTGCATTTTCGAATAAAGAGAATGAGATATTATTGGCCTACCATGGTAAAAGATTGCTTAGACTATGCTAAAAAATGTCGAGCCTGCCAGTTTCATGCAAATTACCTCCATCAACCACCGGAGTCGTTGCATCCAACTGTTGCATCATGGCCATTCGATGCATGGGGACTTGACGTAGTTGGGCTATTACCCGAATCGTCTGTCGGACATAGCTATATTTTGGAGGCCACTGATTATTTTTCAAAATGGGCGGAAGTTGTTGCATTAAGAAGGAGAATGTTGTAAACTTCATTCATGTAAACATCATGTTTTGCTATCGGGTTCTGAGATATATCATCACAAAAAATGGCAAGCCTTTTCGCAATAGCTTGATGAAGCAACCCTGTGATAAATTTAAACTTACGAAATTCTTCTCTTCGATGTATTATGCAGCTTCCTGTTCGCCGATTGATAGGTTGAAGCCTTCAATAAAACTTTTTGTAACATATTGAAGAAGGTGGTCGTGATATCAAAGAAAGATTGGCATAGGAGGGTTGAAGAAGCTTTATGGGCATATCATACTACATTTCAAACTCCAACTCAATTGGACTCCTTATTCATGGTATATGGTGTTGAGGTTGTTCTACCGTTAGAACGTTAGATACTTTCTTTAAGGATAGCAATTCATGAAAGACTTATGGATGAGGATAATGCTTACTTACGCCTTGAAGAATCGGAATCTTTGGATGAAAAGAGATTGGAAGCTCAATAGAGGTTGGAATGTTATCAAGCTCGTCTTTCAAGAGCCTTCAACAAGAAAGTTCGTTTTCGTTCTTTCCAAGTTGATGATATGGTACTTGCAGTTCGAAGGCCAATTATCTTTCCTCAAAAGAATAAGAAGCTTGAAGTAAAATGGGTAATCCTCATGTTGTGACTGAAGTATATTCAAGTGAATCTTACAAATTTATTGATAAGGATGGCATTGAAGTTGGACTCATCAATGAGAAATATTTGAAGCATTACTATGCTTGAAAAATATTGCTCTTTGACACACAAGCAAAAATTGCACGTTGCTCCTTTGATGCATAAGGTCACACTACAAATTTGAACTACATTTGGCCTAATTCCCTTATAGGATACATAGGCAACTTAGAACAAGATTCTAAGTACAGTCTTAACAAGAAAAAAAAAAATCAATCATAAAAAAGATTAAAAAAATAGAAGAAATAGAATCGTATAATGGAGTTCGGTTCTTTTATTGATGATCCATATATTTACAAAAATAAATAAATAAATAAAAAGTCTTTTATTAAATATATCAAAAGGTATGTTTGTAGAATTGAAAAAAAATAATAAAATAAATAAGTAAAAATGAAGAAGGAAAAGAAGAGCAAAAGCCCATCAACGAGGTTTCCAATTCATCACTGTTTGATATTGTGTTTCAATTCTATCCTTTGCATGCTCCAACTCCTTCATTGAATTAATGGATTGGTGAGAAAAATTTTGCATGAAGGCAAACATCTTCTCGTCAATTTGAACTAAAGATTGCAACTTTCAGTATTCCTCATAATGCTCATGATGCTTTGACAAGTCATCAATTCTAGATTTAAGTATGGTTAACTCAGACTGCAAACTATCAACTTTGGCTAACGCCTCTTTCAAATCCGCCCTCCTCTCCTCAAGTTGTTCTTTGGCTGTATAAAAATGTTCTTGATATACCTAATTTGTAATTAAACTATCATGCTTGAGCTTTATAGAGTTATATTTACGAGCACTGTCAAAAAGAGCAACTAAGGAAGTTTTAAAAGAAGATATTCTAACATGATACATATCTTCCATAAGAAAAGTAACACTCTTTTCCAATGTTGACACTTTCTCAAGAGGGATATGTTCAAGTTGATCAAGGACTCCTTGACGAATGCTTTCAATTGTCTCAAACTCAGTATCCTTTACCAAAGCACCTTCACAAGATCTGGAGGCGACGATTTGACATGGGTTTGAAGGTGTCTAGAATATGAGAGGATCATGACGAGGTGGATCACAATGTTGTACAATCAGCAAAATCATCATCATCGTGGTCAACAAGATTGCCATCAAGCAAGTCATCGACAAATATTCTCAAGATTCTGCAACTAAAAAACAGAGTGTAAGTTGTACAAATAGCTACAATAATAAATTGAGAACAAGTACTTTAACTTACATGATTCATCAATAACTGAGGAGACAAGGTGGAATCTGGAACTCCTTCTATAGGAGGAATGTCAAAGAGTCTAAAGGAACAGCTAAAGTTTATGAAGATTTCCTTTTCTTTGAAGGACGATTCCAAGGGCGATCACAATCATCATCACTTACCATGATACTTATGCTAAATTCATGATTATTTGAATTAACGTTTGTGGCAAATACATCAACTACTTGAGATTAAGGTATGACTAGTGGAAGACAAGAAACTGCTTCAATCATTTGAGAAGTTGAGCCTCCATTAGAAGTGGGACCAGTATTTGAAGTAATTACCTTACCCTTGTATGTTGCAGAATCTCGCTATTGATTATATTCCTTTGTGTGAAAAGGCATAACATAACTTGTTGATACAGTTACCGTTGACTTTGATCCTTGACGAACAGATGATTTCCATAAAGGAATTAATTCCCTCAGTGAATTACAATAAGGCTTTGTTTTCAAATTGTCAAGAATATCTTGACAAAAACAAAATTGTCTAGAGAATCTGTACCGATTGTGAAGAGCAATCAAACAGCTTTCACCTTGTCTAAGTGTCAAGTAGCATGAACAAACACTAGTAAAAAGGGTAAAATCTCGAGAATATAGCTTTCCATCATCAACAAGGAGTTGCTCATTATCATTGAATGGAAGAAAAGTGTGAAAATTCAAATCTGGCCTTTCAAACAATTTTGTTGCCTCGTTTTGGAAAAAATACTTTGTCATTCCCTCACTAGAATTGAACCATTGCAACTTGAGGTCAGTGAAGGATGTCGGAAATGTGACTTGAAATGTTGTGCTATCCAATCATAAACAAAGTGGATGGGAAAACAAGCTCGTCAGTCTATTAGAATAGATGAATGACCGATCTCATTGAGACCATTTGTAAATACTACACAACACAAGAATGACAAGTAAACATTGGCTACCATGTACGATGAAACTTGTAACTTTGAAGACTCTAGGCTGAATATGATCAACAGTCTTACCAAGAAGAAGGAATTTGCATATCCAGCAAGAAAGGAATGCCGCCAGATGTACATTCATACGCAAGGCCTCGAGAATTCGCAAGTCCTCAAATGATCTACTAGACTTCATTGAAGGCAGAAAATAATTTGTTCTTTGGTTGAAGGAATGACTTCATCAAAGAAGAAACCAGTTGCATGAAGACCAACAAGTGATACAAATCCCAAATTAAAATTGACATCTCACCAATGGAATTATGCAAAATGTTGGTTGAAGGACACCACTTATTGCAAAAGGCACGCATCACATTCTCGCAATAATCATAGGTAGATAAATATGCATACACAACATCATAAATATGTGCCTTTACCAAAGTTCGTTTGTGCTTTACAAGGATATATTCAGTCCACTCCCAACAGTTCTTAGTATAAGTTGTCTCACCGAAATTGGAAGGATGAATGGTTCATGAAGACTTGTCCACATTTTTGAGGCCAAATGGAATGAAAAATTCGGTTGGTCCCAAGCCTGCATCATGCATAGTAGATGACAACAAACTTACTGTTTGTGATGATGAGGAAGAAGATAAAGTGAGAACATCATGAGTTGCGATAAAAGACCATTCCTTGATATGGTAGATATTTGCTAGTCCAGGAGTCACGGGCACAAATTTACTAAAATTGGGCTCTTGAATATCTAAGCTCAATAGTTTGATGTGGGATCTACTCCAGTAATTAGTAATAGTGATATGCTTGTGTAGGTCATCAACATCTTCGATATACATTATAAAGCCTTCGATTTATAGATGATCTCAACACAAATTTAAGAAAAAAAAAAAAAAAAGAGGGGGGATGGCAAGAAGTCAAAAAAAAAAATCCAGAAGTCAAACAAAAAAATTCAGGAAATCGAGAAGTCAAAATTTAAGAAGTAAAAAGAAAAAAGAGTCCAAAATTTAGGGAGTAAAAAAAATAAAAAAATATACAAATAGACTTCTAGGCCTGTCCACTAAAATATATATATATATAAAAAAAAGAATAAACAAAAGCCTAGTGGGCTATACGCCTAGGTCTATCTACTTCAAAAAAATAACTTTAGCTCACTCTTGAATAGTGAAGTCTTTGCTGATCCAAATCGTACATGGACTTGTCTGTTACTTATGGTTATTGGATCTTTGAGAAACAATAAAAGAAACAGGCCTTAAATATAGGCCATTCTACAAAAAATTATGTATATACATTGGGCTTAAAAAAAAACAAACAAACAAACAAACCCACAAAAAGGAAAAAAAGGGCCAGTCTATTAAATATATATGTATATACATTAGGTTAAAAAAAAAAAAAACAAAACCCACAAAAAAAGAAGGCCAGTCTATAAAAAAATATATATACATAGGGTTAAAAAAAATAATATCAAAACACCCCCCTTTCATCTCAACAGTCTCTTTCGACAGATAAATCAGAGCACAAAATAAGACTAGAGACATCAAAATTCGAATATAAATCCCACAAAGAATAGAAAAAGAAAAAAAATATATGTATATTGAAGACTTCTTAAAGGAAGATCGGCAAGTTTAGTCCTTAACATTTGAGGTTTTGATAAGTTTGATCCTAAACAATTTTTTTCAATATATTTGATCCTATGTTTGTTCTTTTATGACCAAAAAACCCTTTACAAATAGTCGATTGGCAAGTTTAGTCCCAAACATTTGAAGTGTTGGCATGTTTAGTCCCAAACATCTATTTTTCAATATATTTTGTCATAAACATTACATATTTTTTTATGTTTGGTCCTTTATGACCAAAAAACCCTTTAATATAAATAGCCAACGATCAAAATTTTTGTTGATTGATCACCAAAAGGGTAAAATAGTCATTTTGAGTTATAATTTTAAAAAAGGAAAAAAAAAGGTGACTATTTATAAATCAAACATGTTTTTCCTACTTTAATAATATTTATTTATTTTTAAATATATTTTTCTTCCAAAATATTTATAATATATTTTATATCAATAATATTATTTGTGTCATTTTTTTCTAAAAATAATTTTCATAATTTTTTTTATTTTGATAATTGCTCTATTTTGTCCAGTTTCAGTAATATTATCAAAATAGAACTATTATTTTGATAGAAAAAAACTATTTTGATATTATCAAAATAACTTCTGAAATAGTTCTATTTTCTATTTTGATATTTTAGTTCTATATTTTCTATTTTTTTTTCTATTTTGAAAATATTTCTATTTTAGGAAAAAAAATAGAATTATTAACCTGCTTTTGATAATAGTTCTATTTTGTTCTAAAATAGAACTATTTTATTTTTTATATTTTTCAGTAATATTATCAAAATAGAAACAAAATAGAACTATTATCAACATAGAAAAAATTATGAAAATTATTTTTAGAAAGAAATGACGTAAATAATATTATTGAAATATAAAATATATTATAATTATTTTGGAAGAAAAAGATATTTAAAAATAAATAAACATTATCAAAGTAGGAAAAACGTAACATTTATAAGTAGTCACCTTTTTTCTTTTTTTTTTTTTCTTTTTAAAAATCACAACTCAAAATGACTATTTTACCCTTTTGGTGATCGGTCAACAAAAATTTTGAACTTTGACTATTTATAT
>JAXGGT010005018.1:0-23363 GCA_035583425.1 Marsdenia floribunda | reverse complement strand
AGAGATATATATATATATATATATATATATATATATATATATATATGTATGGAGTCCAAAAAGTTGTATAATTGCATATATATATATATATATATATGTATGGAGTCCAAAAAGTTGTATAATTGCACCTTGGACAGACGAAGGTGGGTACTAGTGGAAACAACAATTTTACATGCATCATGTTCTTCCAAGTCCAGAGCTTTTTTGTTGACTTTTTCTGAAAACTTGAAATAGTACTGTTGAAAATCCGAACGTGTTTTTCCAAGATGAGGACCATATTCTTCACCAAAAAAAAAAAAAAAAAAAAAAAAAAAAAAAAAACAAAGATGAGGACCATATTCTGTCGTTATAATTAATTGTTAGAGAGAGCGAAAATAAGACAAATTGGCATAAATGGTCCCCAAACTATGACCATTTGGTGACATTGGTCCCCGAATTAATTTTTGGTGACATTGGTCCCTAAATTATGTTGAATTGTGTGACATTGGTCCCTAAATTAATTTTTTTGGTGATATTGGTCCTTTTAGTTAAATTTTTTTATTAAGAGGAAGACTGTTTTTTTTTAATTATTATTTTTCAAGTAAAAAGACCAAAATGCTCTTAGGCAATTTTTTTTTAAAATTTAAACAGCAACTTAATAAAAAATTTAACCAAAAGGACCAATATCAAACAATTCAACATAGTACAGGGACCAATGTCACACAATTCAACATAGTTCAGGGACCAATGTCACAAAAAAATTAATTTAGGGATTAATGTCATCAAATGACCATAGTTTGAAGACTATTTATGCCAATTTGCCGCGAAAATAGCCACCGTAATTTTTCCACTTGTCAAGCACCGATTAAACATTGTTCAAATGACATAAGCTGCTGCTCATATTTCGATGACCTTATATATCAATCACTTCATTTCTTCCCTTTTTCCTTAATAATGAATCTCACATATTTGCAGATATTTTAGAGTTGTTTGTTTTTCCTTATCGAGAAAAAGAAGTTTTTGTCCAATTATTGCGTGCAAACAATCTATATAAAGTTGCATGTTACTATTATCTAGCAAGAGTTTTTTTTTTTTTTTTTTTGAAAATTTTGAGGTATTTTTACCTCTAATATGTCTCGAACTCATAATCTCTCAAATCATAAGTAAGGGTGTTTTTAACTGAGTTATGCATTTTTGACTATTATCTAGCTAGAGTTGTGTATTTATTTATTTATTTCAAAAAATATTAAAAATTATGTGTCTTTTTGTTAAAAAGACTAAAATAATATTTGACTTCTTATTTGAAAAAATAATTAATGAATATTAATTATTAAGAAAATATATGAAGGAAAAGAGAATAATAAATGATACACTATTTTTTTTTTTTTTTGGTCATCGGCCACCATACCATATTTGATTAATCGGTTTGTCACATCTGAGAATGATGGGTGAGGCTCCCAACTAGAGTAACTGCATATATGACTTGAATCCTTCACTTAAGCGGAATGAAGCTACGGACCACTTTAACCAAGCCCAAGTTGGTGATACACTATTTCCATTAGGTGACTTGAGTAGGAAAAAAAAAAAAAAAATGTCGTTTTCTTCACAAGGTCACAAGTAAAGAAAAAACAAAAGAAGTGCTCTTTTAGTTATTTTTATTTATTTATCACATTAAGAATTTAAAATACATTTATTAATATTTTTCTCTTAATACCTCTGTAATTAATACTTTACAATTGATACTTATTAATATTCTCATAGAAGAATGTAAAATTAAAAAATATTTTAGTCTTTTTAATTAAAAAATGCATAAATTCTTGTATTTTTGAGAGGTGTATTTTTTTGTTTGTTACAAATAATAAAAATTAAAAAAAAAAAAAAAGAAAGAAAAAATCGAAAGGAGTATAATTTTTTATAAAGTTTCGTAAAGGATATGAATTTGTAATTAAGTTTGTAAATCAGTTCTATTTTTGACCAATTTATTTTCAAATGATTGCGTTCTCGTTACGGGCTAAGTCATTTGGATACTAGTCGAGAAAACGATAAAAAGAAAAAAAAATAAATAGAAAAGAAAAGAAAAGAAAGGAAAAGAAAAAGGTTTGTTGACTGAGTATAGTAAAGAAGATATAGAAAAGGATAAAAAGAAAAGAAAAGAAAAGAAAGGAAAAGAAAAAAAGTTTGCCTACTCATATACGACGTTTGTGGTTTCTTGATATTATGGAAATATGATCAGTTGTTGGGAAATTAAGAACATAATTTTGGACACTTATTAGTTTATTGACGACTAGAAGTTAGAGTTCATCATGCCTGCCCGACAATTCTCAGCTCGTTCTGGAATGGCGTCCGAGGCCAAGATCACCACTATATTGATCATTTGTTGTGTCATAGCTTCCACCGGAGGTTTCATAAGTGGCTATTGTATGGCAGTTACAGCAGGTAAATTATTGATCACTCCCACTTTCTAGCTAGATTGATTGTTGTGACTATTTTGGCCTTTCTTCCTGCTCTTCCATCTATATATGTCCTCTTTCCGGCAAAACACAGTATGGTACTTCCTTTCCACACTTTTTCCCGGAAAATATATATATATATATATATATAAATCGAGATGTCTTTTTTATTATTATTATTATTATTTTAATGTTAAATGGAGTTAAATTGTCATGTGTTTTAAAATTTTAAATTAACGATAGAGAGAGGTTATTTATGCTTTTAACACACCCCAAGACCACAAGGCCCAATATGTAGACATAATTAACAAATGATGTAATAGTAAGGATTCAAAGTTACAACTTCTAACTCTGATATTATGTTAAATTGAGCTAAATTGTCACATATTTTAAAATTTAAGCTAATATGATCAAGTGCCAAGAAATTCATTTACAGTTCTACGCTTTGATTTGACTAGTAAATTTCTATTGCAGGGTCCGACAGTGTTCTATCAAAGAATTCTTTCTTGAACAAGTTTTACCCAGTGGCATACTGGAGGATGATGAACTCGAACCCTAATAGTACCAATAGTAACTACTGCCGGGATGATGGCTTTATAGGACGAAAGCCCTTCGCATCGTCCTTGCATTTGGCTGCTCTAACGGCTACTTTTCTTGCTTCCTACACTACTAGAAGGCTTGGCCGTAGGCTTACCATGTTAATTGCTGGCGTTTTCTTCATAGTTGGAATCATCCTCAGCACTGTAGCTCAAGATCTTGGCATGCTTTTTATTGGCAGGATTATAATCGGATGTGGGGTTGGTTTTACATATCAGGTAAATATATATATATATATATATATATTCTTTGATTCTCACATGTTTAATTACCTGGGTTCACTCATATAATTTGACTCATTTAATATTACTTTTTGTATCTACAAATCTTGTCAACATTTAACATCAAGCTCTTAGAGTTTTGATTCTTGCTCAGATAAAGACTTTCTTGACTTTTACATGGTGTTCAAAGTAGAATTGAGGACCTCAATTGTCAATTGTGTCAAATCAAAGATTTACTAACAAAAGAATATTGATAGAAACATGTCAGAATACAAAGCATTTGAGGTCTCTAAAATAAAATGTGATCTCATAGTGGAGACCTGAATTTATATTAATTTGAGATTCTAAATTGAAGATTGCTTGATGTACATATGATTCCAAAATACAGGCAGTTCCAATATACTTGTCTGAGATTGCACCCACCAGAATACGTGGAGCACTCAACATCTTATTCCAACTCAACACGAGGGTTGGTGCTCTCCTCGCCCACATTGTTAATCATGGAATAGCAAAGTCCCATTTTGTCAGGTTTGGAATCTTTTGTCCCACTTTGTATACCTCATTTTTCTTTTCTGTTTCATAATAATAAGGATAAACAGGTTAAAATTATGATTATAGTTACACAATTCATCATAAATTTTACAATAACATGAACATGTAAATATATATATATTAGAGATAAGTTCCATTCCAAGGTGTGAAATGTATGTATATATATCGCTATTTTTTATATTTTATCTAATTTTTGTAATTATTTTTTTTTTATCTTTTGTCTTTACATCTATCAACTTAATTCGTTCAATTTTTTTTTTATATAAATAATTTAATCATAAAATTACATATAGACTATATATATTTTATATTTAAAAAACTATTATTAAAATTTAATTATAAATTTTATTAAAAAAGCTTCACATAAGAATAAATTTTCAAATTTTAAGCATAAATTTTTATTTAAATAAAAAATTAAATTATTATTGTAAATTTCATATATATATATATATATATATATATGCACATAATGCAATATAAATATAATAATTGAACTCTTGTAATGATTTTTTTAAATATCTAATTAATTAAATTAAATAATATCTTTTAAATCTCATTTTCATATTTTGTTGTTTTTATATAAATTTAATTGTGGTGCATGGTATGTAGGAGGAGGAGGAGGAAGAGGTAAATAAATTAAAATAGTTCAAATATAGATTCAAGGAATGCATACAAAGAAATGATGGATTTATTATTTGGCATTTTAGGTCAATCACTTTGTTTTGGATTCTTGAATTTCACAATACATTTCAAAAAATTACCGATAATTTTCCTTCTGATGTTTTTTAAGCATGTTTAGTTGATTTTCATAATTAATGATATTCCTTTTTTACTCCAAAAAAAAAAAAAAAAAAATCCCTCAATAATCTAACTACTTCAACAATGTTAAAAGACAATAATTAGTGTAATGTGATTTACTTCTTGTCATGCTCTGAAACCGAAATATAACACGAACATACCCTCAAGGATTCCTCCAAGAGCACAAAGTCTCTATCTAAACTCAAAACATAAATAATATCCCAAAATATAAAGAAAGCAAACAAGTCCAAATCCTTGAAATAAGATTCAAAAGAAAATTTCAAGAAAATTCTAGAATCTCCCAAATAGTCAAAACAAAATTAGGGGTACAGCCCCACGTTTATTAAAAAAAAAAAAAAAAAGAACTAACAAATCCAAATCCCAAAAACAAACAAATAACTAAGAATTCCAAAATTAAAAACGAGAGTCAAGCATCACCTATTCTCTTATTCCTCGTCACTAGAATCTGCAAAAGAAGGGAAAAATAAAGGGAAGGAAATGAGTTAGAAACCCAGTGAATAAACAAAATATCCAATATCCTCGTTTTCCAAAACATCAGAAAATCAGTAATGAAAAGGAATGATTTCAAAATATCGAAAAGGAATGATTTCAAAATATTAATCAATTAATCAAAACAGTCTTCCCAACAAATTTAACAAACATACACAAATATTGCAAATTCAAATTCAAATTCTTTTAGGTAGGCTCAAACAAGTTTAGACACTCATTAGTTTAACTGAATTCGGCCCAAGCTGTACTTCATTAAGACGGCCAGAACTTATATCAAATGTGGAGCTTTTTTACTATGCTCTATGGGTTTAGAAACTTATCAAATGTGGAACATGTTCCCCCAATTCCTAACAAACTTGAGCCAAAAACTTATTTTATTTAGGGAAGACTTTAAATAAATTTAACAAGAACTCTAAGAAATTAACAAAAAATAAAAATTAAATTAAAAATTCTCAAGAAAATAATTCTTGAAAGAAATAATAAGAGAAATTAACTCTTTAATAAAAGAAAATAATAATAAATAATAATAAAGTAATCATTGTTTCCATCATTAAAAAGAAATAAATAATAATAAAATAAAAAGAATAAAAGAAACGGATGCTTATATATATATATATATATATATATACACGTATGAAAAGGATGAAGATAATAAGAATAATAAAAAGAAGGAGAAGAGGCAGAATGCGGCTCTGCTGCACTCTCCTTTTTTTTAAAAAAAAAAATAAAATTCTTTCTTTTTTTTTTTTTTTTTTTTTGGAAATTCAAGAAGAAAATTCTTTATACAGTACAGAAAGAACAAAAATTCAAGAATTTTACTAGAAGATCAAATACGAAAGAAATCGAATAATCTATTTACTCACCTCTAAGATCCCCAAATCAAAAATTTGACATCCTTATTCAATCACCAAGTTCCGACCTAAATATCATAAAATTGACTTATGTTCTATCAATCTAAAATACCAAATCTAAGCCTAAAGGGATTGGGGAATTCACTTACCTCGTCAACGATCATTGATTGGATTCTCCTCGATTGTTCCTGATGATTGGCCACCTCCTAGAACATAGATGTAGTGTAAGCCCTCTCTAAATTTTAGTAACCCCGATAATGAAATAACTAAGCCCTAATTATAATATACGTTAAATTAAAAGATATTAAAATATAAATATCTGTCACTTAAAAATTGTGATTTTCCTTATATGTCATTACTAAAAGGGGTTAGGCATTACATTCTACCCTCATTAAAAAATGTTTCAACCTTGAAACTTAACTTACCTTCTTCAAACAAATGAGGATACTTCTGTTTCATCTCCTCCTCAAGTTCCCACGTAGCCTCTCGAACTGTGTAATTGGTCCATTGAACCTTTATATAGGGAATCACCCTCTCAGTACTCTATCTATCCTATCAGCAATACTTAGTGGAAGTTCGTCATACGTTAAGTCATCTTGCACATGCAGCTGCTCTACTTCAGATATATGATCTGGATCTGATATGTACTTCCTCAACTGTGATACATGAAACAGATTATGAACTCGCGATAGGGCTGGTGGTAAGGCTAATCAGTAGGCTAAATCACCAACTTTTTCTAAAATCTCGAATGGGCCAATGAATCTCAGGGAAAACTTGCCACCCCTTCCAAAACGTACCACTCCTTTGGTAGGCAAAATACGAAGATAAACTTTTTCTCCAAAGTAAATTCTAAAGGTCTCCTTCTGTTATTAGCCCAACTCTTCTGTCTATCTTGAGCTACCTTCAACTATTGTCAAATTAACGACACTTTCTCTGAAGTTATTTGTACTACCTCCGGACTAACAGTTTGTCTCTCGCCAACAGTATCCCAACACAAAGGTGATCTACACTTACGTCCATATAGAGCTTTGTAAGGTACCATTCCCAAATTTGTTTGGTAACTATTATTGTATGAGAATTCCACCAGCATCAGCTAGTTAATCCAACTTACCCTTGAAATCCAAAATGCAAGCTCTCAACATGTCTTCCAATGTCTGAATCGTTCTTTCCGATTGCCAATCAGTTTGCAGATGATAAGTAGTGCTAAGAGTTGTAGTTGTTCCCATGGCTTGATTAAAGCTTTTCCAAAGCTGTGACATAAAACAAGTATCCCTGTCCCTGTTCGATACTATATATACTCATTGGTACTCCATGAAGTCGAATTATGGTATCCATGTACATCTTCACTAACTCATCCATCGATGCAGTTACCTTCATCTGCATAAAGTGAGCGGATTTAGTCAAGCGATCCCCAACTACCCACATGGTATCCTTACCCATTCTTCTCCTTGGAAGTCCAGTCACAAAGTCCATAGTTATATGCCCCATTTTCATATAGGAATTTCTAGACATTTTAACGTTGATGTTCTGCTTTAACTTGCTAACAAACTAAACATTTCGATACGTACTCCGCTATATCCCTCTTCATTCCACTCCACCGAAAGTTCTTCTTAAGATCTTTATACATCTTTGTTCCATCGGATGAATAGACAACTTAGAATTATGAGCTTCCTTCAATACCTCTCGTTTCAGTTCAATATCATTAGGAACACACAATCATCCTTGAAATCGAAGGCTTCCATCCTCATGCCTCTCAAATCCCGATTGACTGATTTTATTCATTAGCTCAACATCATTGTTTTGAGCATTCTTAATTCTCTCCACCAAGTTAGACTGCGCAATCAAAGCAGCCATAGAACTATCAGTAGAACGAGACACTTTAATCTCCAATCCATCAAAATCAGCTATTAACTGTTCTTGTTGTGTCAACATCACTGTAAGCATACCAGAAGGCTTCCTACTTAAAGCATCTTCCACCTTATTCGCTTTCCCATGGTGGTAACTGAACTTCAAATCATAATCCTAAAATAACTCCAACTAGCGCCGTTGTCTCATGTTCAATTCCTTTTGAGTAAACAAATATTTTAAACTCTTGTGATTCGTAAAAACCTCACATTGTTCACCATAGCGTTAGTGCCTCCAAATCTTCAAGGCAAATACTACAGCAGCCAGTTCCAAATCATGAGTTGGATAGTTCTTTTCATACAGTTTCAGTTGCTGTGAGGCATAAGCAATCACTTACTCATTCTGCATTAAAACATATCCTAGACCATTCTTTCGATGTATCACTAAAGATCACAAATCCTCCAGATCCTGATGGTAAGGTCAAAATAGGTGCTGATACTAATATGCTCTTCAACTGTTGGAAACTTTCTTCATATGCATCATTCTTCCACTCAAACTTAATTCTCTTTTGTGTCAACTCAGTCAATGGAGAAGCAATCTTAGCAAATCCTTCCACAAATTTCCAATGGTACCCTGCCAAACTCAAAAGGTTGCGTATCTCAATCGCATTAGTACATAGGCCTTGGCCAATCAACTATTGCTTCAACTTTTCTGGGGTCCACCAAAATACCATCTCCAGAAGTCACATGACCCAAAAATCCCATACTTTGAAGCCAAAACTCACACTTACTGAATTTAGCATATAATTTCCTCTCCATCAAGATTTGTAGAACTATTCGTAAGTGCTCAACATGTTGCTCTTCTGAAGGAGAGCAGATCATGATATCATCAATAAACACCACCACAAATTTATCCAATTGCTCCTTGAACACTTTGTTCATTACATCTATGAATGCAGCAGGGACATTCGTTAACCCAAAAGGAACAACTATAAATTCATAATGACCATACCTTGTTCAAAATGTTGTTTTCTGAATGTCTTGGGCTTTAATTCTCAATTGATGGTAGCCAAATCTCAAATCAATTTTGGAGAACATCGAAGCTCCCTTCAACTGGTAAAACAGATCATCTATTCTCAGAAGTGGATATTTGTTTGTAATGGTGATCTTATTCAACTCTCGATAGTCAATACATAATTTCATACTTCCATCTTTCTTCTTCACAAATAACATAAGAGCACCCCAAGGTGAGACACTCGGTCGAATAAACTTCATATCCAACAATTCCTGCAGTTGAGTCTTCAACTCCTTCAATTCAGTAGATGCCATCTGATATAGGGTCTTTGATATTGGTTCTACCTCCGGTATCAAGTTGATTTCAAAGTCAATTTCTCTTATCGGTGGTAGTCTAGGTAATTTGTCGGGAAACACATCTAGATGCTCTCAACTATTGGTATTTCTTCTAATTTAGCATCTGATCTGGTGTCAACCACATATGCCAAATATCCATCACTACCTTTTCCAAAAGCTCTCCTAGCTCCCATAGATGAAATAATAGGCAAGTTCTTCTTATCCTCTTTCTTCCCTATTCCACCCTGAAAGAAGAATTTTGATCTCCCGGGAATTTCAAACTTCACTTTCTTCACTCGACAATCTACAATAGCATAGTTTTTTGACAATCAATCCATAAAGTCTCTCATCTGAATCATAATGAGATTGACACTCAATTCCACATCAACTATGTGATCACAACAATCCTTAAGTATCTTCTTAGACACCAACACCGTACCACTTGGAACAGACACATGATATTGTTCGTTTAACTAATAAGGCTGAACTCCTAAAACTTTAGTAAATCCTTTTAAAACAAAAGAGTGTGAAGTACCACAATCAAATAAGACCTTTGGAAGAAAGGAATTTACTTCAATCATATCAGTGACCACATCGCTTGCATTCTCAACATCCTCTGTCGTCAAAGCAAACACTTTGGCGTTCAGTTGGGGGTTCATCTGCTTCGCTAGTTCTCTAGGCTTGCCAAAATCCATTGGAGGCATTTCAGGACAATTCCCAAATTTGTGTCCAAATTTTCCACATTTGAAGCATGCTCCTGTCTTCCATCTGCACTTACCAAAATGAACATTATTGCAAGTCCCACATGGATTGTGTTGACCTCTAGTAGTTGCAACTTTCTTGAAAGGAACCTTCCTCACTCCCAAATGAGGACTCTTTGAGGTAGACTTTGAATTTTAGCCTTAATTTTTGGCTGGCTTCGGTCTCTTAAGTATCCTAGCAGCATTAGCTGTCTTCCTATCTGCCTCCACACTAATAGCAGTTTCATATATCTCAGTGTAACTTTGGGATCGAACAACAATCATTTTACTTTGAATTCTCCCAAGTAATCTATCTAGAAATTGTAGGAGTTTAAGATTCTCATTGGCCATAAACTCTGGAACAAATCTCCCCACGGAATTGAATTTGGCTGCATATTTCACAACTGACATTCCTTCTGTTTGCTTCAAGTTGAAGAACTCTCTTTGACGTTCAAATCGAAGAGTCTATGGAAAGTAGTTATCCAAGAAAGCTTTCTTGAATACTTCCCAAGTTAGAGGATGACCCTCAATGACATATGTCTGTGCAACACCTTCCCACCATCTCTCTGCCTATCTAGTAAGGACAGAAACTGCTAGATCTGCCTTCACATCCTCAATCACCTCAAGTACTCGAGAGTTCTACTCTAAATTCTTGAGCTACTTCTCTACAAGTTTTGGATTAGCAGTTCCCTCAAAGTTCGGCATGCTTGCCTTCCGCAGCTGCTCATAACACGATTTTATCCCATCCTCAACTTGCTTAGGACGACGTTCCTGCTCCACTTGTCACCTCAACTTCTATTCTTGAAGTCGTTGTTGGGCCTACACAGTTTGGGCCAACATAGAAAAGGCCGCAGCAAAATCAGATTGTGGCATAGAAAGCCGAGCATCTTCACTTCTGTCTGTAGAAGTTCTCTGACCTAAATCTCTCAGTGGTACATTCAAATCATTATCTTGTTTTCCTACTCCGCTGTTAGGATTCACATAACAACCTCATATACCCTTAAATGTCACGCCCGAAACTAGAACATAACATGACCATACCTTCAAGATTTCCCCCAAAAGCACAAAGTCTCTATCTAAAATCAAAACATAAATAATATCCCAAAATAAAAGGAAAATAAACAAGTCCAAATCCTTGAAATAAGATCCAAAAGAAAATTTCAAGAAAATTCTACAATCTCCCAAATAGTCAAAACAAAATTAAGGGTAAAACCCCAAGCTTATTAAAAAAAAAAAAAAAAAAAAAAAAAAAAAAAAAAAATTAACAAATCCAAATCACAAAAACAAACAAATGACTAAGAATTCTAAAACTAAAAACGAAAGTCAAGCATCACCTACTCTCTTATTCCTCGTCACTAGAATCTGCAAAAGAAGGGGAAAATAAAGGGAAGGAAATGAGTTAGAAGTCCAACAATAAACATAATATTCCATATCCTTGCTTTCCAAAACATCAGAAAATCAATAATGAAAATAAATGATTTCAAAATATCAATCAATTAATCAAAACAGTCTTCCCAACGAATTTAACAAATGGACACAAATGTCACAAATTTAAATTCAAATTCTTTTAGGTAGGCTCAAGCAAGTTTAGGCACTCGTTGGTTTAATCTAATTCGGCCCAAGCTATACTCCTGCTAGGACGACTAGAACTTATATCAAATATGGAGCTTTTTCATTATGCTCTATGAGTTCAGAAACTTATCAAATGTAGAGCATGTTTCCCCAACTAATTCCAAAAAAAACTTGAGCCAAAAACTTATTTTATTTAGGAAAGATTTTAAATAAATTTAATAAGAACTCCCAAAAATTAAAAGAAAATAAAAATCAGAACTAAAGATTCTCAAGAAAATAATTCTTGAAAGAAATATTAAGAGAAATAAAATCTTTAATAAAGAAAATAATAATAATAAAAATAATAATAAAGTAATCATTATTCTCATCATTAAAAGGAATAAATAAATAATAAATGAAATAAAATAAAAAGAATAAAAGAAACGGATGCTTATATATATATATATATATATATATATGAAAAGGATGAAGATAATAATAAGAAGAAGAAGAAGGAGAACACGCAGAATGCGGCTCTACCGCACTGTCCTTTTTTTTTTTTCTTTCTTTTTTTTTTTTAAATTAAAAAGAGAATTCTTTATACAGTATAGAAAGAGCAAAAATTCAAGAATTTTATTAGAAGATACGAAAGAAAACGAATAATCTATTTACTCACCTCTAATATCCCCAAATCAAAAATATGAAATTCTTATTAAATCTCCAAATTCCAACCTAAATTTCATAAAATTGACTTAGGTTCTATCAATCTAAAATATCAAATCTAGGCCTAAAGGTATTGGGGAATTCACTTACTTCGTCAATGATTGTCGATTAGATTCTCCCCGATTGTTTATGATGATTGGCCACCTTCTAGAACATAGACATAGCATAAGCCCTCTCTAAATTTTAGTAATCCCAATAACGAAATAACTAAGCCCTAATTATAATATACGTTAAATTAAAAGACATTAAAAGATATTTGCCCTTGCTAAAAAGGTTGGGCATTACACTTCTCATTTTGGGAAAAAAAATGGAGAAATAAAAATATTTAGTTTTTCTATTAGAAAGTAGTTTTTTTACCATTTTCTACAAGAAAAAAAATACAAAAATTATTTTCAAATGATGATTCTTTTTCTACATATAAGTGCTCCCTCAGAGTAACTCATCATTTGAATCTTTAACAATTCTTTCAATAGATATGAGAACATCTTTTATATATAACAAATAATAATAATAATGTTTAAATTTTTTTTATCTTTTATTTCTATAATGTTATTATAACCAAACACAAGTGGAATATATATTTTTCTTATTCTAATATATATGCTTAATTTATATTTATAAATTTTGTTTAAAAAATTTATTTTTATAAATAATTAAGTCATATATTGTAATTGTATTAAAACATCAAAATTTCATTTAAATACTACAATGTTCAATATATATATATATATATATATATATATATATATACAATAGATAATAAATATATGCAAAATCATATTTAATAATTATATATATGAAACAAATATTATTAAAATAATATATTAATTTTTTAAAAAGATCGATATATTAAATACATTAAAAAAAATTTTTTTTTTTTTATAAATTAACCTCAATTTTTTTATATAAATAATAAAATTATTATTATTAATTTGATATGCATCCATAATATTGATATAAATATAATATATTAATTGATTTTAAAATTAATTTATGTCTAATTATTTATTATCTTTTAATTAATATTGAATTGAGTATTCTTTTGTATAAAATTTTTATACCTTAAAACGTAAAATTTATTATTTTTAAAAATAAATTTAATCTAAATATGATTTTTAAAATTTTTAAGTATATTATGATATTAATGTCATATATTAAAGTTAAAAAGTCATAAAATTTGGATAATATTGAGAATATTAAGAGATAAAGTTTAAAAAAAAAAAAAAAAAAGGATAGAAGAAGATAATGAAAAGATTACAACATTGTCATTAGGAAAAAAAAAAAAAATCATTCTATAATGAATGCTTACAATCTTATGTATAGAAGACATAAAATTATATATATATGAGAGTAATGAATCTGTAAAGGGAATATAAAAATAATAACTATAATAATAGAATTAGAATCTTTTTTTTTTTAAACAAGAACAAAAATAAATAAATAAAAAACTACAAATGACAATTACTTTATTATCTTATCAAAAATAATTTAGGTGTGAAGAACGAGATATATGAATATTAAAATTGATAAAACATAAAACTAAAAAGAAATAAATCCCAAAATTATATTTAATTACAATTGGACTGTTTGAAAAAATACATATAATTATCTTTTTAAAAAATTAATACATTCTTATCATTTATCATTATTAAAATAAATATCAAAGAAATTAAGGAACTTAATTGTTAAAAAAAAAAAAAAAAAAAGAAAAGAAAATGAATCTAGCGGGAGATAAAGAGACCTTTAATTAAAAATACAAAATTACCATTATATATGATAAAATTACAACCAAGAAAACTTTCAAATTTTACATACCTTGCTATTGGAAGAAAAATGACTTCTAGAAGAATAGGATGTAATCTTATATACATAACATAAGATATATAACAATTGCCAAATGACGTTATTTTCATTTAAATTTTTCGAGTAAAGGGTTGTACATGTTATAACCTTCAAGGCAATGAATATAATTAATTTGTAGAAAAATAATGGTAGAATAACAAGATTAAAAATGAATAACAAGGTAAGTGAAAGAAAAAATGGACACAAAGAATTTACGTAGGTCGGCTATGTTCACGGTCTAAGGGGAACAAAATTTTACTAAGAAAAGACAAATTACAACAAGAGAAATCTTTAATAACAAGAAGCCCATTGACACCTCTTTCACTATTCAAAAACACCAACAAAACTTTATTCCCAAAATACACTAAAATTAATTACTGTATCAATTTGAAGATTAAAATCTTCAAAAATAAAGAAATACTCAAAGGGATAACGAAAGAAAGAAGGAAATGAGACTGGTGTGTTTGAACTCTTTCTAAACCCCTTCTATTTAGGGGACAAGAATGAGGAAATCGATTGTTAGGATTAATTCTTCACCTCCAATAATCATCCAACAACTAATATCCATTCTTGTGATCAATGGTTCAGATTTAGTTTTAGCCTCCAAGAATATCTAATGGTTGATATTCGCTCTTGTGATAAATTGTTGATATTTAATTCTTGGTCTCTAATAATATCCAATTATTGATATTCACTTTTGTGATCAATAGTTGAGATTTGTTATTGGTTTCCATGAACATCGGAGGGCTCATTTTTGAGTCATTTCACACAGTACATAATTTTTGGCTCATTCTAATCCAATACTGACGTTTTATTTTTATTCTTTTCTTATCATGCTGAGATCAAGAACAACAATCAAGCCTTTTACTAGAAAAATTAATGAAGTAATTGTTTGGTTCATAGGCTTAAACCTTCAAAAGATGTCTTATTTTATGCTATTTGATCAACTGACTAAGATTTCATTTCCTTGTATGCATATTTACAGAATAAGAGGAGGATGGGGTTGGAGGTTGTCATTTGGATTGGCTGGAATTCCTGCAACAATCTTTACTATAGGTTCCTTTTTTATAGTTGAAACACCTAATAGTCTCATCGAGCGTGGTCATTTGGAGAAGGGAAAACGGGTGTTGAGAAAGATTCGAGGCACTAATAACAATATTGAACCTGAACTTTTAGAACTTGTTGAGGCTAGTAGAGTTGCTAAACAAGTGAAACATCCTTTTAAAGACCTCCTCAAGGGAAGAAACAGGCCTCAATTGATCATTACAGTGGTATTTAAGGTCAGTTCATGAAAAAACTTAATTTATTACTCTTTTTTTTCCTTTTATCTCGAAGTTATCAATTAATTTGGGAGGAATCTATGGTATTGGTGCCATCCTTTATAATATTTGAACTCATGACCTACACTTGAGGGGAGGAACACTACTTTTTGTATGATAAGGAAAAAAAAGAACCTAAGGAGTATATTTATACATCAAAGATCCTGCATAAATTAGGGGCAGCATTCTCGTAGTTAATGCATAAATAATCAATCGAAATTAATTGTTGCAGATTTTCTATTGGTTCTCCGGAATCCATTTCATCAAATATTATGTACCAGTTTTTCTACAAACAATTGGGTACGACCTTCGAGATGTAGGTTTTTACGCAGCTGTTGGTATCGATGTTGTCTATGTGATATCTACCGTAATCTCAATGTTGTTTGTGGACAAAATAGGACGAAGAAAGCTCTTGCTTCAGGCTGGTTTGCACATGTTCTTGTCACATTTTCTAATAGCTACAATTTTGGGGATCAAGGTTAAGGATCATTCAGCTAATGTTCCCCATGGTTTAGCAATTTTTGTGGTGATCCTAATCTGCACATTCCTTTCTTCTTATTCATGGTCATGGAGGGCTTTGTGTTGGTTAATTCCTAGTGAAACCTTTCCTCTGGAGACTCGATCTGCCGGACAGAGTGTTATCGTCTGTGTCCACTTTCTGTTTGATTTCATGATATGGAGTACCTTTGTCCCAGTGCTATGTAGTTTCAAGTTTGGGATATTCTTCTTCTTCTCGGGCTGGGTATTAGTCATGTCCTTCTGTGTGCTTTTTTTCCTCCCGGAGACAAAAAACATACCTATTGAAGACATGAAGGAGAGAGTTCTGAAGCGGCATTGGCTTTGGAAGAGGTTCTTGGATGAGTAAGGTGATGAAGAAATAAGTAATAGGTTAAATAGTGGATGATGGCAAGAAAAATGGACATGAATTGTATAATTAATTATGAAGTTTCTTTTTTTTTTTTTTTAAATTTTTAGGCATTTTCGCGTTCAACATGGCTCAAACCAATGACCTCTTATATCATAACTGTGATTTTGTTGTGTTATGTTTGATTTGATAGGATAGAGAAAAACCAAAAAAGAAAAAAAAAAACAGAAGAAGAAAAGAAGACCACGTTTGTTGACTGACTGAGATATATTAAAGAGGATAGTGAATAGTCAAAATGAAAATGTAGGTGGAAAGGGAAGGAGACGTTTGTGGTTTCGATATTCATGATAACCCCTCCTCTTGTCTTCCATTTCGCAATCCCTATTATTTTGCTTCTTATATATGGTTTAAGAATCGATTAACTTAATAAATAGCCAAACAAACGCTACCCACCAGTAAGCAAGTCCATGTGGTAAATAAAATCTTTTACAAAATTTACCTATAAAAAGACTCAGAGAGTTTGGAAGCAGCATTGGCTCTGGAAGAGGTTCATGAATCATTATGGCAATGAAGAAATTGTTGAAATAGTGGATGGCAAGAAGATTGGGTTTGTAATACTTTTTATATACTAGAGAAAATCCTATAGTTATATATAATACGTAATAGTATCATTTTACTAGGTACTACTAGCAGAGTAGAAGATGAGTGTTTGATCAGGATTAAAAAAGTACCGTATTCTCCCTCTGTTAACCATGCCTCAATTGGTTATCAATGAGTTGAGTTAAACCTCAATGGAAATACCATATCATATGATTATTACTTATTATTGCACCCCTCATGCAGATTGACTCTTATTCTGGCTTGTACATGATACTTGCACTGACAATCAAATCAAGGACACCGTGTATCATTCAAAAGTAACTCAACAATTCTGCCAAATTAGGACTTTGGACTTTTTAAAGTGCAAAACATTTTACTTCTAAATTAAAAATAGATTACGGTGTGTTATGTATAGAGTGTGCAAATTAATTTTGAACAAACAATATCGGAAAATTAGTCTTTTTAGTCCATTTATTTTCATTATGTGAATAAATAGATTTTTATTATTTTTTAATAATCGGATCCCAAAGGTCCTTTTAGCAAAATTTTAGTAATTTTCAGCTGTTGAAATTCCATTATCAAGTACCTATAAGTACTGTGAAAGACATTTTTGTCATCTACAAACTCATTAACTTACTCAAATTTTAATAAACACTCATTTCAGTAGTTAAAAATTACCAAAATTCAGCTAAAATGATCTTTTAGTCCAATCGAAAATAACCTAGAAATTCAATTTTCTACAAAAAAAAAAAAAAAAAAAAAAAATATTAAAGACTTATTTGTCCACATAATAAAAAAATAAGGATTAAGATATCCAATTTAATTTCCAAACAATAAACCAAAAATTTATTTAGAGAAAAAGTAGTGTTGTATGTTGATAAAAATAGTTGCTTGAAAAATATTTTTGGAAAGTAAAACATTAAAACCAAAAATTGAAAAGATATTTTTCTAAAATTGGTAGATATTTTAGTGTTATTCGTTTTTCCTTACCAAGAAAAAGAAGTTTTCGTCCAATTATTGCGTGCAAACAATCTATATAGAGTTGGATGTTACTATTATTATCTAGCTAGAGTTTTTTTTTTTTTTTTTTTTTTTGTTGAAAATTTAGAGGCATTTTCACATCTAATATATATCGAACTCATAACCTTTCAGATCATAAGTGCAAGTGCCCCCAATTGAACTATGCCTTCTTGACTATTATCTAGCTAGATTTATGTATTTAATTTTTTTTTTTTAAATATTGAAAATTATGTGTCTTTTTTTTTTTTTTTTAAAGACTGAAATAATATTTGACTTCTTGTTTAAAAAAATAATTAATGAGTATTAGTTATTAAGAAAATATAAGAAGGAAAAGAAAATAATAAATGATAAACTATTTCCATTAGGTGACTTAAGTAGAAAAAAAAAAAAAAAAACGAAAAAAACAAAAGAAGTGCTCTTTTTGTTATTTTTTGAATTTATCGCATTAAGAAATTAAGATACATTTATTAATATTTTCCTAGGAATACCTTTATAATCAATACTTTATAATTGATACTTATTAATTATTATTATAGAAGAAAATAAAATTAAAGATATTTTAATTTTTTAACTAAAAAATACATAAATTATTATATTTTTAAGAGGTGTATTTTCTTGTCTGTTATAAATAATAATAATAATAATAAAAAGGACGAAGGGAGTATAATTTTTTATAAGTTTCATAAAGGATCTGAATTTTTAATTAAGTTTGTAAATAAGTTCGACTTGTGAGCAATTTATTTTCAAATGATATATTGCGTACTCATTACGGGCATGATGAAAAATGGAAAAGAACAAGGTTTGTTGACTGAGTATAGTCAATGCATGAAAATGAAACTTGTTGGTGGAAAAAGGGGATTCCATATACGACGTTTATGGAAAAAGTTGTTATTAAATTAAGAATATGATTTTGGACACTTATTTATTGACGACTAGAAGTTAGAGTTCATCATGCTTGCCGGACAATTCTCAGCCTATTCTGGAGTGGCGTCTGAGGTCAAGATCACCACTATATTGATCATTTTTTGTGTCATAGCTCTCACTGGAGGTTTCATAGGTGCCTATTGTGTGGTAGTTACAGCAGGTAAATTATTGATCACTCCCACTTTCTAGATTGATTATTGTGACTATTTTGGCCTTTGTCCCCGCTCTTCCGTCTATGTCCTCCTTCCGGCAAAACACAGAATGGTACTTCCTTTTCACACTTTTTCGTTAAACTGATAGAGAGAAGTTATTTATGCTCCTAACACACTTTCCTTTTCTTGATATTATACATGGAAAGATGATCAGTTGTTAGGAAATTAAGAATATAATTTTGGACCCTTATTTATTGACGACTAGAAGTTAGAGTTCATCATGCTTGCCAGACAATTCTCAACCTATTCTGGAGTGGCATCAGAGGCCAAGATCACCACTATTTTGATCATTTGTTGTGTCATAGCTTCCACCGGAGGTTTCATAAGTTCCTATTGTGTGGTAGTTACAGCAGGTAAATTATTGATCACTCCCACTTTCTAGATTGATTATTGTGACTATTTTGGCCTTTCTCCCTGCTCTTTCATCTATGTCCTCCTTCCGGTAAACACAGAATGGTACTTCCTTTTCACACTTTTTTGGGGAAAAAGAAAAATATAAAAATTGAGATTTTTTTTTTTTTTTTAGTTAATGTTAGATTGAAATAAATTGTCACATATTCTAAAATCTTAAACTGATGATAGAGAGAGGTCATTTATACTCTTAAAAAACCTCCTGGCCACAAGGCCCAACATGCATACAATAATCAACAAATGATGCAATTGCAAGGATTTGAATTTAGAACTTCTAGCTCTGATATTATGTTAAATCTATCACCTACTCTAAATGCTTAAGCTAATATGATTAAGTGCCAAAAAATTCATTGACAGTTCTAAGCTTTGAATTTGATTAGTGAATTTCTATTGCAGGCACAGGCGGTATTCTATCAAAGGACTCTTTCTTCAATAACTTTTACCCAGTGGGGATGATGAACTGGAACCCTGATAGTACCGGTAGCAATGACTACTGCCTAGATGATGACTTTAATGAACGAAAATCCTTCATATATTCCTTGCTTTTGTCTGCACTAACAACTATTTTTCTTGCTTCCTACACTACTAGAAGGCTTGGTCGTAGGCATACCATTTTAATTTCTAGCGTTTTCTTCATAGTTGGAATCATCCTTAGCACTGTAGATCAAGATCTTCCCATGCTTTTTATTGGCAGGATTTTACTTGGATGTGGGGTTGGATTTGCATTTCAGGTAAATATAAATATATATATATATATATATATTGTTTGATTCTTACATGTTTAATTAGTTGGGTTTATTCATATAATTTGACTCATTTAGTATTAATTTTTGTATCTAAAAATCTTATCAACATTTAACATCAATGTCATAGAGTTTTGATTCTTGCTTAGATAAAGACCTTCTTGACTTCTACATAGTGTTTAAATTCAAACTAAGGACCAAAATTTTCAATTGTGTAAGATCAAGGATTTACTAATAAAAAAAATGTTGATAGAAACATGATAGAATATAAACCATTTGAGGTCTCTAAAATAAAATGTGATCTCATATAGTGGAGACTTGAATCTATATTAGTTTGAGATTCTAAATTGAAGATTGCTTGATATACGTATAATGCAAAAATACAGACAGTTCCAATATATTTGTCTGGGATTGCACCCACCAGAATACGTGGAGTACTCAACATCTTATTCCAACTCAACGTGAGTGTTGGCAATCTCCTCGCCATCTTTGTTAATCATGGAACATCAAGTAAGTCCCATTTTGTCGGGTTTGTGTTCTTTTGTCCCACTTTGTGTACCTCACTTTTCTTTTTTGTTTCATACTAATAAGGATAAACCTATTAAAATTATTATTATGGTTACACAATTCATCATAAATTTTACAAGGACAAGAACATGTATATATATATATTAGAAATAAGTTAATTACACCCCAAGGTGTGGAATGTATGTGTATATTGCTATTTTTTATATTTTGTCTAATTTTTTAATTTCAATTTTTTTTTTTTTTTTTTTTTTTTTTTTTTTGTCTTTACATCTATCAACTTAATTTGTTCAATTTTTTTTATAAATAATTTACATAAAATTACATATAAAGTAATATATATATATATATATATTATTTAAAAAACTATTATTGAAATTTATTTACAATTTTATTAAAAAAATTCTCTTCTTAATTTGTAAGAATAAATTTTTATTTAAATAAAAAATTAAACTATTATTACAAATTTCATATATATATACATAATGTAATATAAATATAATAATTGGACTGTTGTGATATTTTTTTAAATATCTAATTAATTAAATTAAATAATAACTTTTAAATCTCAACTCCATATCTTATTATTTTTATATAAATTTAATTGTGGGGCATGGTATGTAGGAGGAGGAGGATGAAGAGGTAAACAAATTAAAGTGGTTCAATTATAGATTCAAGGAATGCATGCAAAAAAAGGATGGATTCATTGTTTGACATTTTGAGTCAATCACTTTGTCTTAGATTCTTGAATTTCACAATACATTTCAAAAAATTAAATCGACCATTCAATGGTCCAATAACTTTCCTTCTGGTGTTCGTTAAGCTTGTGTAGTTGATTTTTATAATTAATGATATTCCTTTTTTACTCAAAAAAAAAAAAAAAAAAAAATACTTCTATAATCTAACTATTTCAAGAATTTTAAAAGGCAATGATTAGTTTAATGTTATTTACTTATCAGTTTGAGGGGGGGGGGGAACAGAGAAATAAAAACATTTAGTTTTCTATTAAAAAAATGGTTTTTTTCACCGTTTTCTACGAGAAAAAAAATACAAATTTATTTTCAAAGGATGATTCTTTTGCTATACATTATTGCTCCCTCACAATAACTCATCATTTGAATCTTTAACAATTCTTTCAATAGATATAAGAAGATCTTTTATATATTGCATATAATAATAAAAATTTGAATGTTTAAAAATTCTTTATCCTTTACTTCTATAATGTTCTCATGACCAAGTGCACCAAGCGGAATATATATTTTTCTTTACTCTAATATTTGTATATGCTTAATTTACATTTTTATTTTTCTTTTAAAAAATTTATTTTTATAATTAATTAAGTCATATATTGTAAGTGTATTAAAACATCAAAATTTCATTCAAATACTACAATATTCGAACATATATATATATAAATTCAATTTAAATATATATAGATATATTAATAATAGATAATAAATATATGCATATAATGAATATATATATATATTAAAATCATATTTAATGAGTATATATACATGGAAAAATATTATTAAAATCAATATGTTAATTTAAAAAAAAAAATGATATATTAAAAATATTAAAATTTTATCTTTTTTAATTTACATTATTTTTTTTTTTAATAAACTAACCTCAATTTTTTTTTTATAAATAATAAAATTATTATTATTAAATTTATATGCATCCACAATATTGATATAAATATAATATATTAATTAATTTTAAATTAGTTTATGTCTAATTAATTATTATTTTAACTAATATTAAATTAAGTATAATATAAATTTTTTTATCTTAAAATGTAAAATATATTATTTTTAAAAAATAAATTTAATCTAAATATGTTTGTTAAAAGTTTTAAGTATATTATGATATTAATGTCATATATTAAAATTAAAAAGTCTTAAAATTTGGATAATATTGAGAATATTAGGAGATAAAGTAAAGGGAAAAAAAATAAAAAGAAAAAAAGAGGAAAGAAGAAAACAATGACAAGATAACAATATTGTCATTAAAAAAATAAATAAATAAATTCAATCTATAATGAATACTTACAATCTTATATATAAAAGACATAAGATATAATATATATATATATATATATATATATATGGGAGTAATGAATTTGTAAAGGGAATATGCAAATAATAACTATAATAATAGAGTTAATTTTTTTTTTTTTAACAAGAAAACAGAAATAAATAAATAAAAAGCCACAAATGACAATTAATTTATTATCTTATCAAAAATAATCTAGGGGTGAAGAACAAGAAATATAAAGATTAAAATTGACAAAAAATAAATAAAACTAAAAAGAAAAAATAAACAAAAAATCCTAAAATTATATTTAATTACAATTGGACCATTTGAAAAAGATACATAAAATTATCTTTTTAAAAAACTAATACATTCTTATCATTTATCATTATTAAAATAAAATATCAAAGAAATTAAAGAATTTAATTGTAAAAAAAAAAAAACATGAAAAGAAAATGAATCTAGAAGGAGATAAAGAGACCTCTAATAAAAATTACAAAATTACCATTATATATGATAAAATTACAGAAAAACTTAGAAAACTTTCAAATTTTACATACCCTGCCATTGGAAAATGATTTCTAGAAAAATACGATGTAATCTTATATATATATAATATATACAATTACCAAATGACATTATTTTCTTTTAAAGTTTGAGTAAAGGGTTGTACATGTTATAACCTTCAAGACAATGAAT
>JAXGGT010005001.1:0-23379 GCA_035583425.1 Marsdenia floribunda | reverse complement strand
TGCCAATTAAGTCCTTCCAGCGAAAATTTTGAATTTTTCTGCCAAATTTCATCACATGCCGGCCACGTGATGAAATTTTAGGGGTAATATTGTCCACCCACTGTTCATAAACCCAAAAATTTTAGAGATACTTTCGTATTGGAGCATTTGGAGTATGAAAGAATCTGTAAAATATGGAAGCATTTGGGACAGTACAAAAGTATCCTTAAAATTTTTGGGTTTATGAACAGTGGGCGGACGATATTACCTCTAAAATTTTATCATATGGCCGGCACGTGATGAAATTTGGCAGGAAAATTCAAAATTTTTGCCGGAAGGACTTAATTGACAGGTTGTAAAAAGTTATAGGACTTAGCAGGTCAAAAAAATAGATTGTGGACCTATGTTGATTATTGAAAATAGATAAGGGACTAAACCGGCCAATTTTCCTATTATATTTTATATAGTATATAAGTATTATTTTGTGGGCTTCATTATACATTCGTCCATGGCAAGCATTTTGTTATTATGGCTTCTGCTGTAAGAATAGATAATCATTCGTATCTTATAATGATATTTTGCGTCTTGGGAATACTATACAGTATAACCTTTTGACAAATGTTATACTGACTTTATTATAAAAGTGCACCATGATATTTGTTGATGTGGGGGAATTAGTTCTCTAAATTAGTTCCGTTGTAAAAGAAATAATTTGGACTAGAAGCTCAAGTATGGTTGGAATTGATTATATGAATGAGATGAAAATTATGGATTGATATGACTGAGGTCATATGATTTATATATAAGATATATTTCATTATTTTATTGATATTCATAGTGTGGTATGAATATATTGTTTTTTTTTTTTTAATTTCCATAGCCTTGTTTGGGTGGTCTTATTAGAGACTTGATGGAAGATATGATGAATTTTGTTTGATCTTGCCATAGCCTTGTTTGGGTGGTCCTAGTCTAGAGACTTGATGGAAGATCTTGTAATGATAAAAAATCAATGTGGTTATATGAACGTGAAGGTAGGCTGCCTTCTATGAAAGATATGTTTCTTTCTAGAGTATTCATAAGAATTCAAGGTGTTTGCACATGACCATTAATAGTGCTTGATTTTTATCGCGGAAGGAAAAGAAATTAAGGATTTAGTATGTGTTGTGGGGGTCTTGGCTTAAAGAAGTAAAAGTTTAAGAGTAATTTCACTCTCACTAGCTAGAGTCATTGTCTCACATCACTATGTATTAATTCAAGTGTTATACATTAATACTTAAGTACTAATCCTTCCTTTATCTAAAAATTATCTTTAGAGTTAGTCATTTGTGGGGGACTGTTGGAAATGACAAACTCATTTGTGTGATTAGGTTTTTAATTAAATATTATTTAAATTATTCAGTTGAGTCCTTATAGGAGAAGTCATATCTGATATAATATTTATCTTAGATATAGTATTTTATTAAATAGAAGAGGTGTTTCTGTTTGTGAGGAGTCACAACAGTTAACAATTTTAAACTTATTTATTTATATTAGTTTGGATAGATATAAGAGATATGATAGAGATTCTGGATAATTGTATTCTTTTCGTTCCAATTCTTTTACCACAAGTGCATGTGTTAAAAGAATAGTTGTGTTAACCTTGCTAAAGCAAATGGAATAAACAATTGCATTGTGGTCGTCCGAAATTTTGCTTTCAGGGCAATGATCACAACTTTCTTTTCTAGATTCCTTCTCTTTTATTTCCAACAATAGCAAGTATAGTAGTGAGTGTTTGTTTGCATAATATATTCTGTTTGAAGTTGTTTAAATTGCATCAGCATAGATGAATCTATATTCCAGTCGTTAGGAAGTGTAGAGTTGGGAGAAATGAATCACAATGAATTGCTTTGAATGATGAAGATATAAGTGAAGTACTCAATGAATATAGTCTAAGCGTAGTGATCTATTTGTATAGGGTAAATTTAAGGTAGCCATGGGAAAGGCTTGGCGTTGAGGATCTCGTCCGATTTGAAAAATGGATGAGATTTTTTACTGAGTTTTCTTTGCTTTACAAGAAATAGTAGACTATGTCCTCAATAATGGCCCATGTACAATGTGTAAACCAATTAGTATTGGTTCGACAAAAGATGAAAGCTTGGTCTCCTAAGGATGTGAAAAAAGAATATTTTTGTATTCATCTTGCCGATTTACGAAGGGTATTGTTATACTCTAGACGTTTGATTGAAGACTGCAAAATCTTTTGATTCTTGCACTAAATTCCAACTGCATGAGGATAAGCACAGTAGGCATATTAAATTCTTTCGAATTCAACATTAGAGGCTGCAAGGTAGCCCTCCCAAATCCAATGATTTGCTTAAGTTGGAATTGTCAAGGATTGTGATCTCCTCATGCAATTCACGAACTAAAGATTCTCATCTGTTCGTGTCAACAAAACCATTTTTTTTTTTTGAAACGAAAATGAAGAGAAATAAGCTAGTAACCTTAAAAAATACACTTTAGGGGTTTGATTGTATTTTTACATAAGGTCGTCATGTATTGGGAGGCGGCTTAGCACTACTATAGGATGATGCTTTGGATGTTAATTTTCTCAACTACTCATCAAGACACATTGATGTGTAGATTAAAAATTGGAATGAGGAGGAAATGATGTTTTACAGGATTTTATGGCCTAGGATGCTACACAGAGACACCATTCTTGGAACTTTCTTTGATGGCTAGGATCACAAAGAGTCCAACCTTGGTGGTTTATATTAGGTGATTTTAATGAGATTTTGTATCCTAATCAAACGACTTGATGTTAAAAAAGACCACCTTATCTCTTGCAAAGTTTCAAGGAGATAGTAGCAGATTTGGTTTTATCTAATATACCTTTTGATGATGCAGATTACACTTGGTGGAATGGATGATTGGGTGAGGCATCGACTTGGACAAAACTTGATAGAGGTTTGGGTAATGTAGAATTCTTTCAGTAAAAAACAAATAGCATCATTAAAATTGCTTCCTCAACAACTTTTGACCACTTAAATTTTTTGATGAAAGAAGGCGGTTTGAATACTTGCTAGAAGGACAATCAAAGTGGGCCAAAGCGAATTGAACCTTAGTAGCTCAAGGAGGAGGATAATGTAACAATTATTGAAAATTCATGGATTACAAATCATGGTCACCAATAGGATATCATACAAGACCATTTGGAGTCTTTAAAAGCAACATATTATTCGATTGGCATTTCAGGAAATTTGGTACATTACCTAAACAAATTATACAAGTCCACAAGAAACTTGAAAATCTCTCAAGCAGTAATGTAGACAATGGAAAATTACAACCAAATTCAATTACAAGAGCTTTTGGACATGGAGAATAACTACTGGAAGCAACAATCTTGCTAAAAATGGTTAGCTAATGGAGACCAAAATATTTCTTATTTTCATCACCATGCTAATTATCAATTTCGTAGGAATCATATTAGAAAAATATAGGATGAACTAGGAGTGGTATAAGGGAGAGACATTTCAAAAGCAGAGGTGACATATATTTCTAATTTGTATGCGACGGCACAAAGAAAGACAGATTTTGATGCTTTCTTTGGAGATGCACATTTCAACAAATCACATTGATGTATCGACATCACTTGGATCATTCTTTCACTATAGATGAGGTTGTAGAGGTACATAAGACCATGCATGGAACAAAAGCTCTAGGGCCTTGTGGATACTATGTAGCTTACTATCAAAAAAACTGGAATGTGGTTGGATTGGATATTAGTAAGATAGTTCTAGGATGTTGAAATGAGGATAAAAGCATTAGTAACCTATACAATACTTTTATTGCACTTATCCCAAAAACAAAGAACCCCAAGACAATGGTAGAATATAGACCTATTAGTTTATGCAATTTCACTTTTAAAATTATATCCTAAATGTTGGTGAGTCGATTCAAGCCAATAATGAGTGGAATTGTTGATGAATCACAATGCATCTTTGTCATTGATACGCTTATTACATATAACATCATTATTGCTACAATATGTAATCTTAAGTTAAAATTTATTAAAATTACAAACTAATTTACTTATCCTACTTAATGTAATTAAACTTATCTCAAATATATATTTTTTTAACTTCATGTGTGTTGAACACTATGTAATCTTATGCTGAAATTAACTAAAATTACTTACTAAGTTAACTTAAGTAAATTTAGTTAACTCAAATGATGATTTCATAACTTCCCTTAACTAAATCTAGTAAAGTTAAAGCTTTATTTCCTTTAAATTAACTAATTTGAGCACTTATATGGTTAACTAATTTAAGGATAACTTAATAAAATAACTAATGTTAACTTAGATCTAGTTACATAACCTACTTAACTTACTTAAAGCTAACTAATTTTCCTAAATTAAACTCTTATATGTTTTTAATAGCATCTACTTAGGTAAAATGTAGGTTTAGTTAATGGTTCTTTAAAGAAAATTAAAAATTTTGGCAAGGTTTCCCCTAAAAAATGGACGTTTTCCAATTCAAACTCAACATTTCAAGACAAAATAAACATTAAATTTATAAATCAATCACTTCACTTAGAGTTATATAAGTCATATTAACCCCACAAGCATTTTAATTACTTAAATAAAAAACTTAGTACAACTTCATTCAAGAAGTAAACTTTACTCTACATATCTAACCTAACAAAAGTTAAAGAAGTTGGACGTAATTTAGCTATTATTAACTTAAGTAGTTACTTAACTTACCTAACATAAGTTAATTAAAGTTAACTAATTTAATTAGTTTTCACTTAAGTAGAAACACAAGTAAACCTAACTAAAATTAACTAATTTCATTAAACTTAAGTTAAATAATGTTTTTTAAACTTCATTTACCCACAATATGTAATCTTAAGTTAAAATTGACTAAAATTACAAACTAATTTACTTTTCCAATTTAATGTAATTATACTTATCTCAAATATATTTTTTTAACTTCATGTGTGATAAACACTTTGTAATATTAAGCTAAAATTAACTAAATTTACTTAAGTAAATTTATTTAACTTAAATGAAGATTTCCTAACTACCCTTAACTAAATTTAGTAAAGTTAAAGCTTCATTTCATTAAAATTAACTAATTTAATCACTTGTGATTCACTAATTTAACCATAACTTAGTAAAATAACTAATGTTAACTTACTGAAACCTTAACTTACTAATTTGATCATAACTTAGTTTAAAATTACTTAGTAAAACCATAACTTAGTCTAAAATTACTTACTAAAACCATAAGTTACTAATTTAACCATAACTTAGTCTAAAATTACTTACTACGTTAACTTAAATAAATTTAATTAACTTAAATGAAGATTTCTTAATTTTTCCTTAACTAAATTAAGTAAAGTTAACTAATTTAAGTATAACAAACTAAATTAATTATGTTAAATTAGGTTTAGTTACTTAACCAACCTAACTTAAAAAAAGATAAATAAACCCCAAGGCGTAAGTGAGTTGGTAAGGTACTCTCCTAACTTAAGTGAGGTTGCGGGATCGAAATCGCACTTACGTATGCAGCCGTTTAAAAACTTGGGGCTAGAGTTTACCTCCCGCAAGGGACCTACCCAACTCGAGCGGGGATTAGTCTGAATGTGGACATGACTTAAAGGTGCCGCCCATAATTTGGACCCATTCAGGACACCTCGTGCACTACGCAAAAAGAAGAAGATAAATATTACCTATAATTAAGTAACAATAATCCAATTTCCACCTCAACATATTAATATAAAAAATTAAAAAAAAAAAAAAAAAACCAAGAATCAAATATACATAACAAATGCTATAGAAATAACAATTATCCAAGCAAAATTAAAGTCTATGTATATTACATATATACTAATTAAAATTACCAAAAATTTCTACTTTATACCCAACAGTTACTAAAAACGTACTCCAAAAAAAAAAAAAAAGCATATCATTAAACAATTTACCCATATGCATTTATAAACTATATAAAAAATAATAATCAAAAAAAAAAAAAAAAAACCAATACAAACAAACACAATAGCTAAAAATATGCAAACTCAACACAAATTAACACAAATAATCCATGGGAAATGGGGCATTTTGTTCCAAATTTGGGTAGGGGTTTAAATGAAAAAAAATTGAAAACTGTGTTTTTTTTTTTTTTCCATTTTGTTTCCAACTAAACTAATGGGTTTAACTGACCCAACAAAAATATAACAAATTCTACCTAATTTATGGAAGATTCTAGCACAAAATAAGGATTTACAGTGAAAAAATGTAAGAAGAAAGAAGGAAGAAGGAAGAAGAAAGAAGAAAGAAAAGTTAAAAAAATCCCATCCCGCCAAATTTGGAAAAAGGAGTGACCTGGCCGACTCGGATCTATCCCCATTTAAATCAGGTCTGGGTCAATTTAAAAAAAAAAAAGAATATGGGCGAAAAATGGCGGCCAGATCTCCGTTTCTGGTTGGCCCGAGCCGTCGTTTTTGTGTCCAATAAATAATAATAATAAAAAATTATTATTTAGGGTTTAGAGTTACGGTATATTTTACTATATAAATTATTTTTAAATACTTAAATAATGTAATGATTATTATATATGTAATTTGATAGTAATAATCGAAAAGTTTTAATCATTTCACATATAAAGATATAACATTTCATAACTATAAGATACGGTATATACATATATATATATATATATATATATATATATATTATAAGGAACATTTTATTATATATATTAAATAGTTAATCCGACTGTTGGATATAACCATATATATAAATTATCATATTGAAAAAAATTTATTTTAATTGGATATTATTTCATGTGCCATCCATTTATATTTCTATATTAAATACTGAAATTTACACTTTTTTTTATTTTACAAAAATCAAAATTTTAATCTAACCGTTAGATTTGTTAAACATATAAGAAAAACAAAACCTACAAAATTTGAAGCCAATAGGATACTATTTCATGTGTCATCCATCTGCTTTTGTAATTTTCATATTGAAATGTATTCATTTTTTTATTTTATAAAAATCAAACATTTAATCCAATCGTTAGATTTATTAGAAATATATTAAAAATAAAATTGAAGCCAATTCGATACTATTTCATGTGTCATCCATCTACTTTAGTAATTTTAATATCGAAATATAATTTTTTTTTTATTTTATAAAAATTAAACATTTAATCCAATCGTTAAATTTATTAGAAATATATTTTAAAAAAAAATCTACAAAATTTGAAGCCAATCTGATACTATTTCATGTGTCATCTATCTACTTTCATAATTTTAATATCGAAATATATACATTTTTTTATTTTATAAAAATTAAACATTTAATCCAACCGTTAGATTTATTACAAATATATTAAAAATAAAATATACAAAATTTGAAGTTAATATGATATTATATGAATATTGATCGAAGTTATAAACTCGTATTTTGAGCAGAAACCACACTTTGTAACCGTTGTATTCTCTCCAATGAGGTGCACCAGGATCGTTGTATTTGCCCAAATACGATGGTCCACAAAACCGTTGTTTTATACTAGCACGTTTTCCAAAAATTATCAAAAATGATGGTTGGGGGGCAAATCGTCGTATTTGGTGGACCAAATACGACAGCCACGAGGCCGTCGTATATGGTGCCCAAAAACGAGGGTTTGGAGTTGCCATATTTGATAGGCGTCGAATTTGCCAACTTTTTTTGTAGTTGATAATGGTTTGTACTTACCTTAATGTTGTTGGTTTGTACTTAACTTTAATGTTGTAATGCATTTCAGACATTTAATTTGTAAAAATTGTCTAGTTGTTAATGAGGTAGATTACTTGGGGCATATTTGGTTTGCACAATTATTTCTTATTTATGTATTTCCAAGTCAAGGAAACAAGTGGTCAAAGACTAACCATGTTAATAAAAGCAAAGATCAGTGACTTTATTTACAATAGCAAAGATCCAATTTTAATTTCAATAAACAACTTTGGCATTCCAAAGTAAAAAAAAATAATAATAAACATCTTATGCCAAAACAACTTTAATGCATATAAAAAGACAAAATGTTTAATGTGTCCTTGACTAAATGAATTCAAAGATTCTACATGTTCTCTAGATCTAGTAGATCTTGATCTCCTTGGTTGCGGTTGTGCCTCTGCTTGTTCTCTTGTTGAAGATCTAGTGCTGGGTCTTTATCTTCTATCCTCAGCATTTATGTCATCTACCCTTTGGAGGATTTCTTCCGTTGGCACCTCATCATTTGCTAGATTTACTGCTTCTTCAGTTGCATCTTCATCTTGGTTTTGTTCTCCTAATTCATGATCTCCCTATCTCTCTGATGAGGTTATTGTTGTTTCTGCTATTGTTGGTTCTTCGTCAGTTGCTGTTGCATGTTCCTGTGTTGTATTTTCAGTTGTTGCTACTTCTTCTCCATTTGAATTATCATTTGATTAATTTTTTAGTTGCTTCCTTTTGTTGCACGTACAATAAACAAGTAATAATGTAGGTTATATATGCTGAATAAGAACTAAGAGATCAAATGATATACAAAGTGTTTACTTGGGATTTGGTGGTGCTATGTCTCTTTCTTTTAAATCATTTAGGCCTTCCTCTTCCTCTTGGTTGTGTTGTGGTTGCATTTTCAGGTTGGGAACTTGTTGAGGTTCCTGTTGTTGATCTTGAAAATGGATTGATAATAGTGCACTTCGCCCTATTGTGCACAATTGCGATAGTGTATGACAATCCTTCTTCGAATCCTCCTCCCATGATCCTTACCTTCATCAAACTGTTTCTTCCTTGCTTTTCTTGGTTTTCCAATCTGTCTATATGATCTTGGAGGGTCTAATTGAACCCCTTCTCCTTTTAGCCACATATCAGTTCCATTAATTGGTATTAGAAGATTGTCATACAATTTATTGAAAGTTTCTATGCTATAATAGGGATCAATTAGGTTATGGGGATTTTGGTCCTTTTTGTGAAGGGCAACAATGGAATGTACATAGGGAATACCAGTCAGAGACCAAATTTCACAACTACAAAAATTTCTAGCCAAATCAACAATGAATTGTTGCCCATGAGATCCCTTAACTTGGTAAGCATCTAACCCATTCCAAATAGGTTTCCAATCTCTAGATGCTATTACTACCTCCTCTAATTTTCCCCTCATCTTAGGTGTGCAAGGTCCTTGAGGCTATATTCTCTTCCAAAGTCTCCTTTTTGGGATATTTTCCATTATCAACTCCCTAATCCCTTCCATCTTTGATAGTACAACCTCAAGTATATATGCATTGAATGATTCACACAAATTATTGCAAAGCATGTCACCTTTCACATATGTTGGAAAAAAAGCTTCCACCCAACAATCCTTCCTCGACCTATTAACTACCCAACTATATGCATCAATGTAATATTCTTCCAATTCCCTTAGTGCATTTTCATACAAAGTACTATTACTTGACCTAGCTATTTTCCACAACTTACCCTTTAATGTTTTATCTCTGTGCAGCTTCTCAAAATTGTAGTACTATCACTCCCTGAATCCAGGACATGGCACGACCGTACCATCAAGGTTTCCCCCAAGAGCACAAGGTCTCTATCTAAACTAAAAATGCAAATAATAATTCAAAAGGAAAACTATAAATCCAAATCCTTTAAATAAAGTCTAACAGAAATTCCAAAAGAATTCTACAGTCTCCCAAAATGGTCAGAATAGAATTAAGGATACAACCCCAAGCTTATTTAAAAACTATCAAATCCAAAAGCATTAAATTTTCAGTCCAAAAGCAAACAAAAGTCTAGAGGATCCCAAAACAATAAACGAGAGTCAAGCTTCAACTACTCTCTTCCTCATCACTAGAATCTGCAAAGGAAGGGATAAAAAGAGGGAAAGGGGTGAGCAAGAAGCTTAGTGAATAAACAGAATACTCATCTCATTGTTTTTCAAAACATGAGAAAATCAATGCTGAATAAGAGTAATTTCAAACTATCCAAAAGAGCTATTCCAAAATATCAATCAACAAATTAAAGTAGACTTCCCTTTAACAACTTAACGAACAAACAAAAATCACAATGTCAATATCAAATTCTTTTATAGTAGACTCCAGTAAGTGCAGGCACTCTTTGGTTAACCGAATTTAGCCCTAGCTGTTTATCCCGCCAAGACGGCCAGAACTTATCAAAGTGTGAGCTTTTTCACCATGCTCAATGGGTTCAAAAACTTATCAATTGTGAAACATGTTCCCCCAACTAATTCCTACCAAACTTGAGCCAAAAACTTAATTTATTTAGAAAAGATTTTAAATAAATTAAATCAAGAATTTCAAGAAACCCAATAAAATAGAAACCAGAAAATTAAAGATTTTTCAAGAAACTAATTATTGAAAGAAATGATAAAGGGAATAAAAATTTTAAAATAATACTAATAATAATAATAGGCCACATATTAAAACCAGAAGAAGGAAGAAGAAGCAAAATAAAATAAAGAATTTAAATAAAATAAAAGTTGCAGTACGGAAATTGGAATGAAAAAGGAAGGTGTTTTGTATGTATATATATATATATATATTCATAAAAACCAAAGAACAGTAATAATATAACAATGATATAATATAATAATCATGATGTACGCACGGAGATCGAGGATCAAAATTTTGAAACACAAAAAAAAAAAAAGAAAAAGAAAAGAAGAAGAAGCTGGATGAATGGTAGGAATAAAGGAAAAGAATTCAACCAAGAAATTAAACCGCAATTTATACATATATATCCAAAGATCAATTTTTTTTCTTTTAGGGTTCTGCGGCATTTTCTTTCTTGAAAATCGACAGGAAACGAAGAAGAAAATAAAATAAAAGGAATTCTTTCCAAAATAGACTGAATTAAAGAAAAGAAAATTGAATAATTTATTTACACACCTCTGAGATCCCGAAAGCAAGAATTCGAAATCTCCATTCAATCCCAAGTCTCAACCTAAATATCAGAATTAATTTAGGCTTTGTCTAGAAATTTCAAACATCAAATTGAAGCCTAAAGGAATGAAGGAGTTCACTTACCTTACTAACGATCGTCGATTGGGTTCTCTCTGTTTGCTCCTGATGATTGGCCACTTCCTAGAACACAGATGTATCGTAAGTTCTCTCTGAAAATCGATAACCCCAATAAACCATTAATTAAACCCTATCTAATATACGCTAATTAAAAAAATTTAAAAAAAATGTAAATATCTGAATTGTGACTTTACAATTTTGCCCTTACTAAAAGGGGCTGGGTATTACAAGTACATGTGTTGAACACAGTACCTGTGATCATAGTTTGGCAGCACTTCAACAAAAGTTGCATATAACCCCTGCAATATGATCATAAAACAACATTAGTTCATAACCTCATATAGATAGAGTGTAAATAATGGAATTGTGTACCTTCCTTACCTTTTATGTAACAGAAATGATAGTTAATGCATAAACACCATTTGGAATTTCTAAATCTACTTCCAACAACTGAAAAAACCACTTCCACTATTCTGTGGTTTCCTTTTCAACAACAGCCTAGGCTATAGGCCACCACCCATTACTACCATCCCTTTCCACTACTGATAAAAGTTGTCTAGGGAATGCTCCTTCACATGACAACCATCCACTCAAATAATTGAACTATAGTGTTCCTTCCACCTAACTTGCAGGCTTCCTAGACACATATACAACTTTTGGAACCTTGGTTGTCCACTATTTTCTCTAAAATCCTCATGTACAATTTCAGCTGTTGAATAGGGATGTATTGTCAATATTTTAGCCCCATAATCCCATACCTACCTATACTGGAATGCCTTATCACTTTCAATCAATGATAATAGTATTACCCTAGCATTGTATGACTTTGTCTTACTTATCTCAACCTTATACTCCTCATTAATGTTCAGTCTTATCAACTTAACAGGCATTTGTAGGTTCACCTTGAACCTTTCTTCTCACCTCTCAGCTACCTACTTAGTTGTGATTAGCCTATTCTTCCAGTCATGGTTACAATTGTTGTGACTCAGATTTATAGACTTCACAACAATCCCTTACTCTTACTTGTTGACTTAATCCTTGCAAAGATAAACCATTTACAATCTTTTGCAATGCAAATGGCCTTTATCCTTTTGGGTTCTAATGGACTATGTTGGAATGTATGCCCTCAAAGACTATCTATTCTAAATGGTTATATTGCAAGAAAATAGTTATTTATTCAATTTAGTTTGCTCCATATATTATTGTGCATTTAAAGGTCCAAGTATGACAAGTAATGGTCTATGTATCGAATCGTTCTTCATAGTAAGGTGTAGATCATGGATACTTGTTGTACAAGTAAAATTATGTTCTTAGTTGTTTGATGGAACTGGGCATTTCATCAAGGTAAAACTATTATGTCATGATTTCCAATGTGGAATGTTTTACCTTAAATCAGTGAGTAGTTCACTCATGTCATAAGCATAAGCGTATTTCGAATACGTAGAATTGGACCTATAGTAGTGGTCTCTTTCAAAGTACTATAATTATAGAGACCAGACTATTACTGCTACAACGTGGAAGAATACTCTCATACTTGAGTATGAATTGGTGGTTTGGCGAAGCTAGATTTTACACTTTGATATATGTTGGGTAAGATTTCTTTTGTGAGATTAATATCCTTCTATGTTGGGTGTACTGCTTTATTTAGTTAAGACAGACTCATAGAAAAAAGTTTCTATGCCTCACTTAGTGAGGATTAATTACTCCCTTGTAATTGTCCAGGATAATCTAAATAATCCAAGGTCTTGGGAACGTGACTTTAGAATGTGTCCTTTTTGGGTAGCTCCCAATGTTAAGTGAGTACATTCCAGTGAGTCATGGATTATCGGACTATAAATCTAAGGGTGGTAGATGTCTTTGAGATAGGTGTTAGTACATGTATCCTGTCTCATTGATGGGTGTAACATAGAGGGGTATTTCTGTCATTTCACCTATAGGTCGGAGACTACATTTTAGCAATATTATTCTTGGGGTCAATATTTCCATATGGCAATGAATGAAAATATTTAAAATGATAAAATACAACTATTTGATAGCAAGGGTATTTTGGTCATTTTAGTGCCATGAATAATGTCTTTTGGTCCCCAGAGTGGCTCAAGTTACCTTAGTGTTGTATAAACACAATCTGGGCAAGAGAAATCAAATTTATTTTAAGAAGCCATTTAATTAATTATTTGGGCTAGAATAAATTAATTAATTGGGTTGATATATGTTGATATATATTAAGAGTCACATTAGAATTAATTAATTAGTCTTGGGTATTTTATAAGGCCATAAAAGACAATTAATTAATTAAGAGGTTTGGACCAGTTTTGGACAGAATTTTTGAGCACAAAACCTAGCCCCTTTAGGACTAGGAAAGTTTGGCCATTAGGACTTTGTCAAGTCCTTTGCGGGCTGAAATTGTTGAGGTAGTATCTAACTAGGTTTCGATTTTCCTTTTAGATAAGATAGCTGATTTTTGGTTTCCTATTCCTACGGAAAGAATATACCTAAAAGCAATTATCTTAAAAGGAATTGAAACCTAGGAAAAACTTTCATGATTGTGCTGCCACTCTCTTTTCTTTCGGTCCTCTCTCTCTTCCTATCTAGTAGAATTTTTATCCACTAAATGCTCTCACCAAGCCAAAGCTTAGAGCAAGGAAGAGTCATACTACGGAAGGCTAAAAGGAAGAAGCTTGAAGACATGTCATACGAAGGAGTAGAAGATTGGCTGGAATCACTATAGTAGAGTCGGCACCATCTTCATCCCTTCCATTGCAAATTCAAGCAAAAGTTACAGTACAACCAGTCCCTTTATTGGTTAATATGCAACCGACAAGAAAAAGTAAGTACTTTCTTCTAGATTTGGTTGAAAAACTGAATTTCTTTTCTGTTGCATTGTTGCTTTAATGTTTTCCTAATCCTTCAATTGGTATAAGAGCTGAGTTTCATCTAGGACCATGAACTAGGGTTAAAACTAGAAAAGATGGTTCCTTACTAACTTGAAAAATGAATCTTTGTGATTTTATGGATCCCTCATATGATGGTTTTTGGATTACATGTACACCTCGTGAGTGGAGGTATAGGAGCTTGTAATCAATAATTTATCATTTTCTTAGTTTCATAGTTAAAATATAATGTACAACTCATGTGTGGAAGTATAAACGATTGTATAAGTTAATTCTTTAGATCAAAAGTTTGTATCTTTTCTTCCTTTTTTTTTTCTATTGTTTTTGAAACCATGCATACGAGGTTTATTTTCTTGCAATGGCTTTGTTTATTTCAGTATAAATAATTTGCATGAAAATGGTTAGTAAGAAAGAACTACCCTTAGGATTAAACAAGATCATTAATTTTTATTCATGATTTTTTAATCCATTATTTGGTCACTTAGGAACTAATGAATAGTCTGAGCATGAAAAAGGTTTTCTTTAGATGTCATGCTTATTTCATTGTTGTGATCAAATGCACATGTTCTTGTGAGACAAAAGTCTAACTAGGTAGGATGGTTTTTGAGAAAATGTTTAATCTAACAAACTTAAAAAAAAAATGAGTTCATGGTTTATTCTCTCAAAAGGTTTAATCTTTCACATAGAGAATAATATTGAACTTAAGGTTATTTAATAAAGTTTTTTATTTGGTTATTAACTTAGAATAGTAAAATAAATTCATGGTTTGTTCTCTCAAAGTGTTTAATCCTTGACATAGAGAATAATATTGAATTTTAGATTTGACTAAATTTAATGAAACCATAAGATTATAGAAAATGTTTTTGGACCTAAAACTCTATTTTAAATAAAAGATTAAGTAGGAGAGGGGTTCCAATGGCCCCATGACTTCCATCACAACTCTTATTAGAGATAGTGGATTTCCTTGTGTCATTCTGAGCATGGCCCCCTATAGGATGGATTTCTACAAGTATCTAGAACTAATGGAAGAGTAAGAATTAAGGCCTAGGGTATTTGCTGGGATCGACCAAGCTACATTATAGGTTTTAGCATGAGATTATGTGTGGGTAGTGTGAATTAGCAGCCATCCTATTAGTGGAACTTTTCTAGATCATTACCTATTAAGGAAGATTGATTTGTGATGGTCATACACATAACTTAGTATGCTATTAATCTTGCTATGAAGCTCTGTTAGCTTTTCTAAGAGCCAAATTATTTATATTATTTATAGTAGTTTTAAGAGTTATCTATTATCAAAGAAATAATATAAAGAATGTGCACTTTATATGTTTATTTCTTGCAAACTAAATATTTTTCACAATATTTTAGAAATGTCTAGTTTCAATCCATTGTCAATCATTCTCAAGGAGAGTAAGTTTATAGGCCCAAATTATGTGGAGTGGAAGAGGAACCTGAACATAGTACTTACTGCCGAAGAGTAAAAGTATGTTCTTACGGATCCCTGTCCTAAAGTTGGAGAAGATTCCACTGATTAGGAATGAGAGGCCAAGAAGTTATGGAAGAAAGCAAACAAGATAGCTAAATGCTATATGTTGGCTACTATGTCTAATGTGCTCCAATCTAAGCATGAGCACATGGCCACTGCGTACGAAATTGATTTGTCGTTGTGAACTATGTTTGTTGACAAAAGTCGGCCTGCAAGGTACGAAGCTCTTTGAGCAATCATGAACACTAGGATGGCTGAGGGAGCATCAGTTTGAGAGCATCTGCTCAAGATGATTGCTTACTTAGAGGAGACCGAGGTTCGATGCGCCATGATAGATCTTGAGAGCCAAATTGATATTGTTCTTGAGACTTTTTCTTGCTCATACTCTCAGTTCAAGTTTAACTACAAAATGAACAAGTTGAATATGTGTCTCACGAAGCTTATGAAAGAGATCTAGGCGGAGGAGAAGATCATGAAGCCCGCGTCAAAAGTTTTGGTTTCTCGTTCTATGTCTTTTTTTGGAATTGAGGTGAAACCTAAGAAAATCAAGAAGAAAAAGTTCCAAAACAACGTAGGTGCCTAGCCCAAAGCATCTTGTCAGGCCAAGCCCAGCGAGAAGCCCAAAGATAAGTGCTTCAAATGTGGCATGAAGAGGCATTGGAAGAAAGATTGTCGAGACTTCTTATCCAAGTCTACTTTAGGTATTGCTCTATACTTAGAGAGTCTATTTTAATGGTTGGATCAACATCCCCTTGGATAGTTGATTTTGGAGCCACTGACCATGTTTGTAACTCTTGCAGGGGTTCAAAAGGACAAGGAGACTCAATAAAGGCAAGGATGGACTTCCAGGAGGTAATGGAGCAAAAATATGGGCTGAAGCAGTGGGAGATTTTGAGCTTACTTTTGATTGTAATAGGAAGTTAGTTTTGAAGGTGTTTTATATGTTTCTTGTTTTAAACAAAATTTGATTTTAGTTTCTAGATTAATGAATCAAGGACTTTCTCTTTCTTTCCCTTATTGTGTTTACATCAGTAGAGATGGTAATCTAATATGTTTAGGAAACATGTATGGGAATCTTTTTTATATACATCCTATTCGAAATCAGGTAAATAATATTCAAATTGAATCTAATAATAGAAAGAGAAAGACCATGTCCAATGTCTTGTATTTATGGTAAGGTAGACTGAGCGATAGAAATACTAGTACTAGTTCATACGGATGTTTATGGTCCAATAGATACACAAGCTAGAGGGGGTTATGAGTACTTCATTACTTTCACAGATGATCACACTCATTTTTGTTACATTTATCTGATGAGGCACAAGTTTGACTCTTTTGATAAAATGAAGGAGTTTAAGGTTGAAGTGGAACGTTGAACAGGTAAACTAATTAAGACATTGAGATCGGATCATGGTGGAGACTACCTTCTCGGTGAGTTTAAGGATTACTTGGTACATCATGGCATAGTATGTCAGTTAACTACGCTTGGGACTCCCAGCAGAATGGAGTAGCTAAGAGAAGAAATAGAACTTTGATGGAAATGGTTAGAAGCATGATAAGTCATGCATCTCTTCCTGTTTCCTTTTGGGATACGCCTTAGAAACAACGTCATATATTTTGAACTTGGTGCCTTCCATATTAGTTCCTAGGAAACCCTATGAGATGTGGACTAGGTGAAAGCCTAGTCTGAATCATCTCAAGATATGGAGTTGACTAGCTTATGTAATAACAAAAGAAAGTAAGCTAGAACCAAGATCAGAGTTATGCTACTTCATTGGATATCCAAAAGGAACGGGAGGTGGATATTTCTATCATCATCAAGAGCATAAAGTTCTTATTAATACTAATGCTAGATACTTAGAGGATGAACAAGTTACATCCACCAGGGGTTCAAGTAGAATAAAGTTAGAAGAGAAGTTGGTCACTGAATTAACTTCAGGTACTTCTAACCCTTGATCGAGGAACCAAGAGAAATACAACAAGATGTTCCTATACAGAGTAAGCCTCGTCATAGTGGGAGGATAACAAGAGTTCTAGAAAGGTGGACCAGACAGTTCTATGATGTAGTCTCTGATCATTAGGAACAAGATCCCACTAGATATGAGGAGGCAATTATTGATGCTAATGTAGTTAAATGGCAGGTAGCAATGAATGCCGAGATTGAGTCTATGTACCTCAATCAGGTTTGGGATCTTGTCACTATGCCTGATGGGATAAAACCCATTGGGCATAAGTGGGTATACAAGAGAAAAAAAAGGTGCAAATGGAAAGGTTGAAACCTACAAAGCATGTTTGGTTGCTAAGGGTTATACTCTAAAAGAAGGGATGGATTATGGGGAAACCTTTTCACCAATAGCCATGTTTAAGTCTATCTAATTCTCTTAGCCATTTTATGTCAGTATGACTATGAGATATGGCAGATGGATGTTACGACGACCTTCTTAAATAGCTATCTTAGTAAAGACATCTATATGACCCAACCAGAAGGTTTTGTCGCTAAAGGTCAAGAACAAATGGTCTGTAACCTTAAGAAGTCCATCTATGGGCTTAAGTAAGTATCACGAGCGTGGAACATATGTTTTAATGAAACTGTGAAAGCTTATAGTTTCATTCAAAACGTGGATGAACTATGTGCATGTGTATAGGAAATTAGACAATGGTAAAATAATTTTCTTGGTACTTTATGTGGATGACATTCTACTCATCGAAAATGATGTAGGGATACTATCATCTGTGCAAGTTTAGCTATCTAGTCAATTCATCATGAAAGACATGAGAGAAGCTAGCTACATTCTACGCATTAAGCTTCTTAGAGATAGGAAGCAAAAAATGTTAGGCTTACCTCAATCTGCTTATATTGACAAGATACTAGTCAAGTACTACATGGATCAATGTAAAGGGGTTATTATACACATTAGACATGGATTATCCTTATTTTCTAAGCAATGTCCTCAAATACTGGAGACAAGCAAAGGATGAGTAGGATTCCTTATGCTTCGGCTGTGGGATGTCTTATGGATGCAATGTTGTATACTAGGCCAGATATCTGTGTGGGCATGATTAGTAGATATCAGTTGAACCCAAGGGAAGCCCAGTAGCAAGTCGTAAAGCATATACTCATGTATCTCAAGGAAATGAGAGATTATATGCTTGTGTATCATGCTGATGATTTGGTTCCTCTCGGTTACATAAACTCATATATCTAGGCAAATAAAGATGAAAGAAAATCCTCTAGTGGATATGTCTTTACTTTGTCTGGAGGAGCTATTTCATGGAGAAGCATCAAGAAACGTTGTATTGCTAATTCTACCATGGAAGCAAAATACGTTGCTGCTTCAGAGTCTTCTAAATAAGCAGTATAGCTATGGAATTTTCTCGCAAAACTTGGAGTAGTATTACACATGGATAAGCCTGTCACTATTTATTGTGACAATTTTCAAGCAATGTCACAATGCAAGGAACCTCGAAATCATAGGAAGGGCAAGCACATAGAGAGGAAGTATCACTGCATCCGAGAGTTCATCCAGAAATAGGAGATAGTGGTTGATCAGATTTCCTCAGTCAATAATCTGGCGGATCTTTTTACCAAGCCTTTGATAGAGAAAGTGTTTCGAGGACACTTAGATGTTATAAGGGTAGGCAATTTATGGACTTTCTTAGTCAATGTAGTGCAAGTGAGAGATTGTTGGAATGTATGCCCTCAAAGACTATGTATTATGAATGATTATATTGCAATAAAACAATTATTTATTCAATTTAGTTTGCTCCTTATATTATTGCACATTTAAAGGTCCGAGTATAACAAGTAATGGCCTATGTGTTGGGTCATTCTTCACAGTAAGGTATAGACCATGGTACTTGTTGTACAAGTAAAATTATATTCTTAGTCGATTGATGGAACTGGGCATTACATCAAGGTAAGACTATTATGTCATGACTTCAAATGAGGAATGATTTACCTTAAATCATTGAGTAGTTCACTCACGTCATAGACATAAGCATATTTCTAATATGTAGAACTAAACCGGTAGTAGTGGTCTCTCTCAAAGTACTACAATTATAGAGACCATACTATTACTATTATAGCATGGACATATACTTTCATACTTGAGTATGAGTTGGTGGTATGGCGAAGCTAGAGAGTTGTACACTTCGATATATGTTAGGTTAGATTTCTTTTGTGAGATCAATATCCTTGTATGTTAGGTGTACTGCTTTAGTTAGTTAAGACAAACTAATAGAAAGGAGTTCCTATGCCTCACTTAGTGAGGATTAATCATATTCTTGTGATTGTCCAGAATAATCTAAATAATCCAAGGCCTTAGGAACGTGACTTTACAATGTGTGCTTTTGGGTAACACCCAATGTTAAGCAAGTGCATTTGAGTGAGTCATTGATTATCATACTAGAAATCTAAGGGTGGTAGATGTCTTTGAAATGGGTGTCAGTATGTTTATCCTGTCTCATTGATTGTTACATAGAGGGGTATTTTGGTCATTTCACCTATAGGTCGGAGACTATGGTTTAGCAGTATTATTCTTGGGGTTAATATTTCTATATGGTGATGAATGAGAATATTTAAAATGATAAAATACAACTACTAGGGTATTTTGGTCATTTTAGGAGCCATGAATAATATGTTTTTTGGTCCCCGGAGTAGCTCAAGTTACCTTAGTGTTGTTTAAACACAATTTGGGCTTATTGGATAATTGATTAGAACAGAAATCAAATTTATTCTAAGAGACCATTTAATTAATTATTTGGGTTGGAATAAATTAATTAATTAGGCTAATATATGTTGATATATATTAAGAGTCCAATTAGAATTAATTAATTAGTCTTGGGTATTTTATAATACTCAGAAAAGACAATTAATTAATGAAGAGGTTTAGACCAGTCTTGGATAGATTTTTTTAGCACAAAACCTAGCCCATTTAGGACTAGGAAATTTCGGCCATTAGGAGTTTGTCAAGTCCTTCGGTTTTCCTTTTAGATAAGATAGTTTTTTTTTTTTTTTTTTAATTTTTTATTTCCTATTCCTACGGGAAGAATATGCAGAAAAGGAATTATCTTAAAAGAAATTGAACCCTTGGAAATACTCTCATGATTGTGCTACCACTCTCTTTTTTTTGGTCCTCTCTGTTCCTCTCTAGCAGAATTTTTATCTACTATATGCTCTCACCAAGCTAAGGCTTAGAATAAGGAAGAGTCATACTCCTGAAGGCTAAAAGAAAGAAGCTTGAAGATGTTTCATGCAAAGGAGTAGAAGATTGGCCGGAATCCCTGTGGTAGAGCCAGCGCCATCATCATCCCTTCTATTGCAAGTTCAAGTAGAAGTTCCAATATACCCGTCTCTTTGTTGGTTAATTCGCAACTGACAAGAAAAAATAATAAATTTCTTCTAGATGCAGCTCGTAAAAATGAATTTTTTCCACTGCATTGTTGCTTTAATGTTTTCCCAATCCTTCAGCCTAAACTTGCAATCTTTGCCAAGATTAATGCAGTAGTTCCTAACTACCTCCTTTAATTCTTGTCCATCTTGAAATCTCAAACCTAACTAAAAACTAGGGTTCCTCCTATCCCTTTTACAGTCAAAATATGAATATCTATCCCTGTATTCCCACTCATCATCACCACTACTCTCGGCTCTACTACCAATTTTGTCTTCATTCATAGTATCAAAGCCTTGACCATGAGTTGATTCCTCTGCCCCTTGTGTTCTAGTATGTGCAACTTTTTTCTTTCTTACATGTTCTTTACCTCTTCTTCTAGGTGTTGCTTTATTAATTGTGATTCTTTCAGGTTCAGGTACAACTGTTGAGTTTGTAGTTGTTTCAGGTTTAACTTTAGTGAGGTTTTCATGTTCTTCATTGTCCCTTTCATACCCCTTTTTATATTTGTCAAAGATTTCATCATCTTGACAATAATCATCATCATCACTAAAGTTGTCAACCCTGTAGTCTTCATCACTTGAGTTTCCTCCATCAGTTATGTTATCTTATGCATTTTCTGTTTCATTCCCTCCCCTTTCTTTACTGTTATATGCATTTCCTTGCTCCATTTCTTTTCCATTAGCCTCAACTTCATTAGTTTCATCTCCCTGAGCACCAATTTCCTCAACTTGTTGTCCATCCATCCCAAGTTGGTCATTTTCTTCACTTTCATCTCCAACATGACCAACTTCAGCACCAACCTGCTCAGTTTGTTGTCCATTAGTCCCAAATTGGTCATTTTCTTGTGTCTCAACCCCCAAATGCTCAATTTTAGTACCAACCTTCTGACTTTGAGGTCCCTGACTCCCATGTTTTGAATTTGGTTGTATCTCAACCCCCACATGGTTTACTTCACCCTATACTTGCTCAATCTCAGTATGTATAGTGAATTCATCTCCTTTAGTCCCTACTTGGTCAACTATAGGCAACACTTGCTCAATTTCAGATTCCACTATGAATTGGTCCCTTTCAAGTCCCACTTGTTCAATTGCAGCAAGAAGTTCCTAGGGTTCAACCCCAACATGATCAATGTCCTGTTACTATTTCGGTCCCTCAAATACAAATGGCTTAAACCCCCGCTCTTCATAAAAGCTCAATCCCCCAGTAACTTCTTGTACATTAGTGAAGTCCCCCACATCAGCTAACTGTCCTGCAGATTAATCAACTTGTGTAATATTTTCCTTAGGTTGGAATAGAATGGGGTCCTCTAATGTTTCCTCATGCTGTTGGAAAGTGATTGTATCAATCTCCTTAGTCCCACTTCCATGCCAACCTAATAGTAATGGTTTTTTGCTCCTAGCATTTACTTGTTTATTTAGAGTCATTCTCCTACCATAGTAATGATATGCATTATCATCATCTAATTGTTCTATTACCACAAAACTTTTCATTGGTTCCAACTTCATATAAGGTTGATTTTTCAAGATTTTTATTATTTCCTTTTTCTCTCTATTTTCACAGTAAAACCCAATCACTTTGAAATGTGGAACGCATTCACACATACACAAAATTAAATGTCCTCATCTCTTGCGACTAGTTTAAGTCCAGTTTTGAAATCTCCTATAGGTTTTAAGTAAGAGTACAACATAGGACCCCCTCTGGTCGCTAACTTTTTTGAGCATTGCATTTATGTCTAAAATGCTCATTCTATCTTTATTACAGTCACTACAAGAAAACAGGAGATTAGAGACGGCTTAATCCCTCGCTAAGCCGTCGCTGATTAGGTTCAACGAGGGATCAGCAACCGCTACGACCCTCGCTATTTTCCACATTGCAGATACCGAGGACAACCGATTGCCCTTGCTATTTTCGGGGGATCAGCGACAGCCAGAAGGTGGTCAAATTATTGGTCAATATGAGGGGATCAGCGACGGCTTAGCAAGAGCATTGAAATTTATTTTTTTAAATTTTATTTAAATCAGCGACGACATAACGAGAGCCATGAAATTAATTTGAAATTTTTATTTAATTCAGTGACGGCATAACGAGAGCCCTAAAATTAATTTTAAAATTTTATTCATTTCAGCGACGGCTCAGTGCTCGCAATGCCGTCGCAAATTATTTATTTATTTATTATTATTTTTAAATGAGTTTATGATTTTGAACATATATGACATTTTGTAATAGTCGTTTTTAATATTTTTTTCAAAAATTAAAATTTAATATTTAATATATATTTTAATGATTTTTTAAGTTAACCATCTTTTTTGCTCTAAATTATTTGTAATTAAAATAATTTTAAATTTTAAAACATTTTTAATATTAAAATTTTAAAAACTACAATTTAATGTAAAAAAAAAAATGTTCTATTAAAATTAATTTTTTAAGTTAACCATCTTTTGTTTTTTAGTTTTTGTTAAAAATAAAATAATTTTAATTTTTTTAAAAAAAATTAATATAAAAATACTATTAAAATTAAAAAACAAAATTAACATTCATAAAAATGAAAATTAATTCAAAATTTAAATAATTCATTAAATAAAAG
>JAXGGT010004953.1:0-23400 GCA_035583425.1 Marsdenia floribunda | reverse complement strand
TTATAGGATCTAGTTAGGTATTTTTAAAGATTTAGGACCAAGTTCGAGAAACGTAAATAGTTATAGGACTAAAATCGAGAATTTTCCTATTATTTTATTAATAATATATATATTTTTTGACAAATTGGCAAGTTTAGTCCCTAAACTATTGCAATTTGGTGGTTAAGGTCCCTAATCTATTTTTTTGTACAAATAGGTCCCTGAACTATGAAAATCGTATGAAGGTCCTTCTGTCCAAAAAATCTGTGAAACTACTATTCACACGTTAAAAAAAATGTCCAAGGGCATTTCGATCTTTTCACATGGAGAATTTAAAAAAAAAAAAAAAAAAGGACAAAAGCAACATATACGTATATGGCAGCTTGTATAGAGGAAGAGAGGGGAAAAATAAAAAAGAAAAACTAGCTTCGAAGTAGAAAGGGAGCTTCAGGAACAGCTTCTCGACAGTGGTCTTCAGGTAAGCTTGCAGCACCGATCAATGGTCTTGAAGGAGCAAATCGGTGCCAGATCTATGGTCACCACATACACTGGTGTTGGCTGCATTTCATCCAACTCTTCCACTATAGCACAAGGTCAAAAGCATTTTAGATTTCTTCATAGAATTATTTGCATAGGCACAAATCAACTGTCCCTAACAGAACCCAATTAGCTGATCATACGCAAAATGAAAACTCGAGCATGTGCCTGCTTCTCGCTTTATATAACAATCATATTCATGTTTCCTTAACAAATATGGCATAACTCCTATTCCTGGAATCGCATGTTAGAGTTGATTAAGGAGTCCTCTTTTTCACCAAATAGATGCGGAATACCATTTCAAACAGTTATCTGCACTTGGCAGTAGTTATATTTCTGAATCCTTTATGACCATCTAAACTCCACCAATGAATCCATAAAGTATATCATTTGAAATGGAGTTTCCTATGCTTAATTGGATAAAATTATATATGTATGTATGGAATCAATATGATCTATGCATAAAGAAATTGGTAAATGATTAGAAAGCAACAAATAGTTGAGCACAAACATGGCAATTTGAGGTCAATGAGAGATGAAAGATTTTTCGGGCAAGATTGGGGAACAGAGTAGTGAATGATGGCCTAAGAGGAGAGGCCATTTAATGACCCACACATGCAACAAGTCCACGCCCACTGCTCTTGATCACAGTAGGTATTATAGTAAGTCCAATAATTCTCACAATGTGACAGCAAATGCCCGTCCAATCCGTATGCTGGAGGGTTCCCATTTTCATCCCTCGTAGCAAACGGCAACACTATCACTCCCCATGGCAACCCGCAAGAGCAAAAGGCACCGATTTGCTCCCTTAAGACCACCAACCGGTGCTGCAAGCTTACCTGAAGACCACCGCCGAGAAGGTGTTCCTGAACCTCCCAATTTTCCACTTCGAAGCTAGCTTTTCCTTTTTCTTTTTCCCCCTCTTCCTCTATACAAGTTGACATATACGTATATGTTGCTTTTGTCCTTTTTTTTTTAAGTCTCCATGTGAAAAGACCAAAATGCTTTTGGGTATTTTTTTTAACGTGTGAACAGTAGTTTCACATATTTTTTGGAGGAAAGGACCTTGGGGACTAAACTTGCCAATTTGCCTATATTTTTTTAATAAAGTGGGGTCCACAACATTGACCCTATTTTTTGTTATTAACTGTTTTTTTTTTTTATTTTTTAAAACTTTGACCCTTCTTATATATATATATATATAAATGTATCTATGTACATATATATTATATATATAAATGTACATATATATTATATATATAAATGTACATATATATTATATATGTAGATCATAGTTAAAATAGATTTAATGGAAAAAAAAATGACCTACATGACTTTGCAATATACTGCAAAGAAACTTTGAATATGTTTATGAATTAAAATGTCATGATTTTAAAGCATACTAAAAGAAAGAAAAAAATTAAATAGAATGCATATAATCGAATTAAACGTATGTACATTGTTTATGTCCAAAAAAAAAAAAATTGTTTCATGGCTTATTGCATAACACTTGACCAATTAATACAAGTGTATTACAAATATATATTTATTTTGAACAACACATGAACATGTAATTCCATATGAAAATCACCATAACGAACTAATAACATATTAGTAATTTCTCATTACTATGTTATTTACATTTATGTATTACTAATGTTTCCATCTTATACAGAACAAAAACCACATAGATCACAAAATAACAACAAAAACATATGATGGGGACCTTTCAAAAATTTTTATGTTGCAAGTAATAACAAAATTTTATGATAAAACATGTATTATTTGTTTACTTCTTAAACAAAATATCCATATCATTTAAATATGGATGAACAAGGGAAAAAAAATAGTTATGAAGTCCAATAAAACCATAAGACATCTTCCAAATCGTTTGGTAATTACAACAATATGCACATGATTTCCTAAATCTGTTCAGCCACCGTCAAAGCAGTACAAAAACCACCAAATCAAAATATTGTCAGGCAATGACAATTTGTATCATAATATCCCAAAAGTATATCCCATGTTTGAACAAAACACAAAATATTCAGAAACAATAAATGATATTTAAGAAAATGCAGAATATTCATATCATAACTTCCAGTTAATCAAGATGTTCCAAATTTAACTGCACGCTTAATTATCCTAAACATCTTCAATTCTTTCGGGTGACCCTCCTCTTTCAATTGGTTTCTTACCAACGCTTTCCCCTGCATTTTGTGGAAATGATTCCATTCTCTCTTTCTTTCATTCATACTTGAACCAAATTGAAGTAGAAGTATCCACAGAAATACCTATATATAACAAATACTCATATCATTAAAACAAGTTACTGCATGATTAAAATAACATATATGCTACGAAACAATAACCTCTTCTTTTAAGGTTTATCAGGACTTCGGCTGAAGCTATCAAATTTTCGTTGTCCCCTACCATCGTTTTCACAGTTTCTACATTCTCATTCTCGATTGCTTGACAGTGCATATGTTCACAAGTAAACTCAGCTGTAGGCATTGGTGTCCTCCCTACCTGTTCAGAAATGTTCTCCTCACCATCTACATCTCCATGGGGTGACTAATTTTCAACATTTTGTTTTTCACTGGAAGGATCTTCATTGCTACTCTTGTTTCCACTATTCATACCCACACTACCGGAATGTTTCATCAGATCTTCTGCTTTTTATCTGCCCTACACTTCTATTCATTTACACCCTTCCTGAATTTTCTCTGTTTTTCACTTTCTCTTGTAATAAGATTTACAAGATCAGAAAGCATCTGGCCAAAGGAAAAATTTTTTACCTTGCGAGATGCACTCTTTGTCTGCCCACTCTGAATATGATCATTACCATCCATATTTCCGGAGAAGCTATCTCTTTCAGCCTCCTTATCCCTCCTATGCCTCATGCTTTCTATGTTGTGAATGCTATAGTAGACTGTAATAGCCTCCATGCTTTCACCTTTCATTTCAACCCCCATTAACTGCATAATTCATGTCAACAATCCCCCATACGACAATACCCTCCATTTTTGCCTCTTTCCCAAATGAATATTTCGAACAAAAACATTCCCAAAATCTATAACTTGCATTTTAATACATTTGGAAATTAGGATAAAATCATAAATGGTAAGTTGTTTTTGCTCACGACATTGAACAAATTGTGCAATAATTCCCTTAAAGCTATGGCCACCATTGTTAAAGAGTTTACATCTAATACATTACCTCCACAAAGCACACGAGAAATCTCTTCTCTAAATACCCTCTTACCCGAACAACTCATTGACCAATATTCAGAACTCTTATAACCACCAAAATGCATATTAAATAATCTATTGACATGTTCTGAAGTCAACACCAATTTAACCCCTTTCACCATAGAATATACAACTAAATTCCCCTCATCAGTCTCTTTGAAAAAAACATTGCAATAAAACAACCTTACCAACCTCAGACATACTTGGGTGCAATGCTTAGCCAAATTATCCCATTGATGCGAGAACATTGATTCGAACCTTTCGAGTTGTTTCAATTCCTCCATCCGTGGTGGTTTCTCAAATGCAATTGATTTCCTTGACCACTCTCTCTTCCACTCGGATTGAAATTTCTTGCAGATAAGTTCACTTTGATTAGTGGCCGACTGTTTCAGAGCACACTCATGCTTCATTCCTTCCTCGGGTAGCATTTTTCTCAATATCCCATCTACTGGTTCATCTCGCATTTCGGCTTCAGAATTTCTTGGACTACCCTCATCGGAATATGAAATATAGATTGACGAATCTCCTTCCTGTTTAGCTGGTTCTTTTTATTTAGGCTATGCACCAATTCTTGAAGCTGCTTGAGTATGCAATATCCGAGTAGGTTTTGGCGAGTTGGTAGTTTTCGAATGATGTGTTTAATGCGAGGCATCATTAAACCAAATCTCAAACTATCAGTTCCAATTTTTGCCAGTTACCTCAAACACTTCGAGATGGGTCACCACCACTTACACTAATGATCCCTAGCCAGAAGTTTGGAATGGTATTCTTTGACGAAAAGTTTTTTTTTTTTTGTTCTTGGCTGATCACTTCGATAATAGATGAATTGTTACCTTGGCATTTTCCCTCTTTGAATTTCTTTCCCAAAAACCTTTGATTGATGTGAAAAGATTTTGCACTGGCAATTCTGAAAATCATGTTGCAATTTTGATTTTGGCCAACTATGTAGTATTGCAACTAGTGCGCTATTATGTAAGTAGTGTGTTTGGTTGGTATGAAGTTAATACCACTGATTGCTTTGGAATGAACTGGTGAAAACCTTTTAAAAAATTATTACTAGACAACATTTATACACATTTGATAAATTGGTCTGTTTAGTAATAGACTCAACTAGAACACTTGATGGTTCTAAATATTAATTTCACCTGTATTCTGTGTTCGATTAATTTGTTAAAATTTAAATTGTAGTCTCCAAGCTGGTTCTGAAATATGTTATAGTAATATATTTCCCCATAACAAAGGTCATAATGAAATTTTTTTACATATGTTAAAAATATGTTTAAATGCACCCACATAATAAATATCAATCACGGATATAATTTAATGTATAATATATTTTTTTAACTGAAAATCATAAAATAAAATAATATTTGTATATATAATCGCACTATCCTAACTTTAATAAAAAGTTACATTATACGATTATTACATTGTATATCTATTGTATAAATTTATATAAAGGCATATCTTAATTCTATTCATGATTTGTTTTTATAATATTAATAAATTAATAAATATCTTCAACATATTCATTATATTGTACTATTACATGCTTTAATTTAAACACCCAATACTGCATAAACACCATGTTTACACAGTCATCGAAGGAACTCAACATGTTAGTTAAAAAGTGTTGATTGATCTTGATCTTTTCTTGTTTTAGTTCCCTGTCTTTTTAGACTTTCACATACATTATACATATGTATGCATTATATAACAAATAGCTATATTCTCAAAACAACATAAAAACACTTAAGCCTCGACCAAAAAATATTTAGATTACTTAAAATTTAACTCATAACAAATAGTGATTAATCATTGGTTTAGCTAAGTAGAGGTCGGAACTAGTAATAGTTTCACAACCATTTTTGTCTGTTTCAGAAGTTCAAAGAGATACTCTACAATTTGTATTTTTAAATATTAGTATCCACGAACCTGCTTGCAAAAAGATGATAATAGCATCTTAATTTTAGGTATTTGCCTTGCATTGTACATGTGCATGACTTCCTTATAGCAGATTAGTTTCTTATATATATATATATATATATATGTATGCACATCAAACTATAGATTCATAAGCTATATAATAATGAAGAAAAGTAAGAAAACAATCTGGACAATCTTAATGAATACCAACACAAAAGCATAAATTCAGAATTGTAATGTTTTTTCATTAATGCCATTATGTAGATATGTAAGATGGTAGTTTTGTCTCACTCTATGGAAGAAAACTGGAAGAATGGAATAATGAATATGTTTTTCTAACACTTCAAAAATTTTAGCATAAGGGTCCTTCTTATCATTAACTGTCAAAGTTGAAGCTATATGTGCAATTTCATCAATGCTTAGTCATTGACTCATTTTATGCCCAACTAGTATAACTCAAAGCCTATAGTTGATAAAGTTGTTGTCCTTTCTTCCGCCCTCCAAACCCATGTCATTTTCAGTGTTGTTCCAAGTAAATACAAGCCAAGGACCAAAAAATATGTGCATGATAATAGCAAGTCAAACACTGATATATAACAACTGACAGTGTCTACAAAGGGAAATTCATTATATAAAAACAAATTGATGAAGGCAACACTTAGTAAGGTAACATAGCATGAACTAACTCAACAAACTACTAAAGGATTATCAATATATAGTTTAATCAGACAAAAAAGAAGCATCCAATAACAACAACATATGAGGTTAAAATTTGTTCTGAAACACTATCCAAATAGACATAGTATAAATAGCTAAAGGAAGCATAGTCAATACATGTAAAACATTTCCATGTTCAAATCCACTATTTGTCAGACTTCTTATGATGTTTCTTTTTTTTGGTAGACTGTTTACTTTGTTCCCCTTGAATTTCACCAGTTTTGGGACTGACAACCATATCTGCTTCCTGGACATCCGAAGTTGTCCTTTTTTTTTTATGAACATGTTGGAGCATGGTTTCGGTCTAGCATTGGTTCCTGCAACAAACATGAGAAATATAGGAACACTTGAACTGCTTATGTAAAGAGAATGTAAGTATAAGAGGGCTCTGTATTTCTGAGTCACAAGATGAATGATTAAACATACTTGCAGATGCAGCCTGTGAAGGTGAAACAGATATTCCTGCTACATTCACTTGATGAGTAACCCTGAATTTCTTCCGCACATATTGCAATTTCGGACTACTTCTCGTCGGAATGTCTGCATGTAAGAATCCAAAATTCCAGTCATTTGTAATACATCTTATATTAGTTTGAGTTCAAATGTTATTTTCCTTGTACTGAAACCATTATAGATCCTCGAGACTTACCACTTGGTTGCAAAGTGATTGGGGTTTTTGCCATATTACTGATTTCCAAATTCTTCCCAGTAGCTGCATTGATGAAAGCGTGATATCGATCATTTTTTCCACATGTTGTAATGTAACTTAAAAAACAGTCGACCAAAATATTACTTGTTGTTGATGTTTTTGCAGAACCTTGATGAGTTGGAGTTGCTAGTAGGGTCACCTTTGTTTTTCCCAAATCTTTCTGTTGAATTTCATCATCACTGTCATCTTTCTTGCTTTCATCTTCACTTTCCTCTTCGACCTCCACTTGATCCTCACTGTCACTGCTAGATTCATGCTCTATTTGACTAATCCACTCAAGATCTGAACTATCAGAATTGGTATCTAGATCTTACACGGGGCTAGTATCAGTTGTGTTTGTTCCCTCCAGGGTTTTATCACCCTTTGATTCAGTCTGCAAATCGCTCTTGCAGTTGATCTATTCAGAATCATCATCTTCACTATCCGATGAGTTAGTATCAATTTTCAGTTTGTTTTTTGCCTGAGCATCCTCACCACTGCTTAAACTTTCGTCTGTGCTCCTGTTATTGTCACCTTCAGATTTTTCCTCTAATGTGTTAGCTTCATCTCTGTTATCACTGCCAATTTGCCTATTACTGTCGTCCACACCTGCCTCCTTCTCATATAGTTGTTCCTCATCCAAAACTTTATCTCCGTAGGATGGACTGTCATTTTCAGTGGACAGTGATTTAGAATTGTCCAAATTTTCACGAGAATTTTTGCCACTTCTATCTGCTTCTTCTTCATCATTTTCTTGCTCGTTATTAACTGAGGGACTGACATTACCATGATGCTCCTCGAAGATGATGTCATCGTTGCTGTCAGAAGATGCCCGGGTCACTGGGGCTTCCACATCTGTGTCTTTCTCAGGTATGTTTACTGATTGTGTCAGATCATACAAAAAGGAATCTACCCCATCCTTCCACTTCTCTATTGATTCTCGATGTTTCTTTTGTTGCATACATTCCTTCATAAATGTGTCGTACAATTCTGAAACCATTTTCATAATGTCAGAATTCTTAACTCGATGACTGTGATTAACAGGTTCAATATTGGCCATGTCCATTAGGTCAATGTTGCCCTCATAGTTGTCTCTTTTCGACTCCCTTTCTCTCCTTGATCTGAATGAAACAACATTGTGTATCTTGTATCGTAACTTGATAGCCTTCGTGGTTTCTCATCTGAAGTCCACACCTAACAATCTCAACATTCGAGTGATGAGTCCTCCGTGTGGCAACACCATTGCTTTGTGTCTCAATCCTAAGTAAATATTGTGAATGAAAACATCACCGAAGTTAATTTGTTGGAGCGTCATGCATTTATAAATTAAGATGAAGTCAGAAGTGGCCAGAGTCTTTTAATTTCTGCCCTGAATGAACCCCGCGATCACCCCCCTAGTGCACATGTTGTGACAGTGAGTGAATTGGTATCCAATTTTGTCGATGTGCACAACATTCGGTAGACATGGTCTCTTAATGCCACCTTTTCAATAGAACTCAAATCCCTGTACTCAGACAATTTGTAACTACCTTTGATCATTCCAAAAGTCTATTGATATGAGTAGTAGTGACAAGAATAGGGACCCCTTACACCATTGATCGGATGACTAATTCTTTGTTTGAGTCCTCTTACATAAAAGCATTGCAGTAAAATAATCGAACGAGTCTTGCACAGACTTCAATACATTGGTCCCCAAGCAGATCCCATCTTTGAGTTCTAACCATAGACTCAAAGCCTTGCTGTCTGGACAGTTTTTTCATTTCGTATGTATGGTTCCATTCTCTCTCAAACTTCCTGCATATAAACAAATTTCTATTGCGAGCAGGTACATGCAAGGAAGGCACGTTTCTCATGCCCAAACTTGGTAGAAGCACCCTTAGATCATCAACGACAACAACCTATGTTGTTGGTGAATGTGATTGTGTCGGAGCATGAGTCCCAAACAGATAGCACCTTTGTACACTTGGTAATCGAACATGAGATTCTCGACCACTGCTTCGTGCTGCACTGATGAGGTTGACTTCTGGTCAGCTCCTTACGGATTGGAACTTGTTTGGTTCTTGCTATTTTCAGTATGAATCAATTAATTCAAAAGAGAAATTCTTTCTGTATCCAAATTTTGAGTTTTGTATGTAATTTGAAGTTGTGTGATTTTTCCCCCAAACCCATCGTAGTTAAAAAGGACCTAGATGACCTTTTGTTTGCAGGGGACGTGAATGCTCTCGTAACTATCATACGAGTTATAACTGCAATTAGCAAACCGAACAGTCACCATGACTAATGAAATCAATAACCAGTGTAATTTGCCTGGTAACAACTTCAATTTTAAATTGGGACACGACTGCAAACCCAAACTAATAAGTCTGTCCGATAGTTTTCTGGAATGAGTTCCCATTCGTAAAAAAAACTTTCAACTATATGCTGTAATTATTTGTCAGAAATAGGAGAACAAAAGAAAAAATAAAACCTAAAGGTTATATAGGGAAAGTCCACCCACGGAGCATTGTACATAGCAAAAATAGAAAGTAAGTGGTCAATTGGATCTTTTAATGCCCAATTTACCTTAAAGATAAACAAATGTGGTGTGTACTTATGATTCAATATTGATATTTAGGGGGGAAAATGAACTTAAAAAATAATAATAATTAACAACGATACATCTTTGATGTGGAAATACCGTTGTTACAAAACTTTTGAATTGGTGTGAATTTTTGGCTAGATGGTAGGAAAAGAACTTATACATATTATTACTAGACTTCCTAATTAGGAAAATGTATTTATTACTTTTTTAACATTAAAATTATATATTATAGTGGTTTATCAATGAAATATTAGTAGATTGTGATATTATTTATAGTAAAAATGGTTTAATAGGGAAATATATATATATATATATATATATATATGTATTAAGCTTAAAATTCCAAAATGGCAAACCAGCCAAGGAAGTATCGAAAATACAAATTTGAGTAAAATGGGAATATTTCAGAGAAATGAAATAAACCTAAAAATACATTTGTAAAACAATTTCATCGATAAAATTAGATGATACAAATAATTTATTGGTTTTGATGCGCAATATATTGTTCCCACAATACATTTGCTATGGAATCCTTGAACTCTGACCATGCATGTAACTCATCGGGACCATTGAATATAGAATATGCAACTTCGTTTGCATGTGCATCATCTACACTCGTAGAAGTTGGTACACCCCCACCATTAAAATCTTGAAAAATATTGTCATCCTCATCGTTATCATGTATAAAATTATGTATGACTACACATGCAATTATCATGTTGCACTATCGGGGAAGCTTATATGGTGTCATGCAACTTTCGAGTAAAGGAAATGTTTTTTTTGAAAACACGGAAAGTTCATTCAACAACATTACATAAAGAGAAATGCCTGTAATTAAATAATTCTTTTGGTCATTGGAACCCTCTTGTACGTTGCTAGAATTGACTTGTGTGATATCTTTCGCCTTTGTATTGGGCCAAAAATTCGGGTTGATTTGCGTAACCGGCATCTACTAAATAATACTTACTTGAAGTACAATAGAATAAAAAATTAATCGAATTACAATATGACAAGGGGAAAATCCACCAAAAATAAAGAAGCACATAAATAGGAAATACTGCCTTGGCATTACAAACCAGTTGGTGGATAGTCAAAACCATGTCGTTCTATTGTGATGGCATCTGCAAAAACATGGACATCGTGCGCATTTCCCTCCCAACCAGTATGTATGAATGTGAATTCATGTCGTGATCAACTGTAGCCATTATATTTTGACTGATTATATTTTTTTATGATCGAAACACCTCGTGCCTCTCACCAGCCACCCAAGCAAAAATGCTTGTCCTATCCACCGCTCCAACACATCCTTGAAATAGCATACAAAATTGAACATAAGAAAAGAATATTTAGTCCATTTTGCTGGACTGAACATGTATAGGTTAAACGAACTATAGATACATATTACTATGAATGCAAGATTGAAACGTGAGTCTCCTTCGATTTTCAGATGTGTGACTTCCCAATTTGGTGGTATTATGATCTTCGAAGCCAACTTCACAAACATTCAAGCCATTATTTTTTCACATGTCTATTAGTTAACTCAGTCGAATGCTGAAATCGTTCAGCTAAATCCTAATGCCTCTTGCCTCGATGTACACAATGCAAGAAAATAGCTAAACTCTCCACAACATCAATCTTCTGTTGCTTTCAGTCCACCTAGACCCCACATTCAACAAATAAATTGCACAACTTCTGGAAAGTTGGGGATTTCATTCCCAAAAATTGATATATTATTGTCGAATGTCTGTTTAGTAGCTCCTGCACCCACATTCATCCTCGTAGCATACATGTTCGACACATAGACTACGTCAATTTTAAGTCGGCCAAGTTCATTGACAGTAGCAACATAGCTCCAATATGTAACATGTCATTATCTTCTGAAGATGATGAACTATCGTATGAGTTTACAGTGCCACTGCTACAATCATGATTCTGCATCCTACAATTCGAAACAATATAATTAAAACATTAAACATACCATATTTAGTGTTGAAACTCATGCATACAAGCTGTATAAATGAAACACAGGATTGAGATTGGTATACAGTTTTGATCAGGAATTTAACAAAAATCTGGTCGTCCAAATTTTTTTTTAAAATTAACATACAGAACAACATTCACTCAATATATAGCACAAATATTTATGAAGTCCAAAGTAGCAAAATATGAGGCAAATAGGCAATGAAGTTCATTATATCATACGTAATAGAGATCAAAGAAGTCCAGATATACGTTCTAAAACAGAATAAAGGAAATTAGTTATCCATTACAGTTATCCAACTAGACATAAAAACGATTATCCATAGAAGTTAGGGGATGTAAGAATAGAAACTGGTCGTTTCTAAGATCAAGACCAGTAAAATTGTTTGCGACAAGGTGCATATATCTGGCCTGATTAAAAGCCACTCGGCTTCTCTGGATCTCAGATTTTGAAAGAATTTCATAGCTACAAATTGGACACTTCCAGTAGCATTTGAACAATCTTCGAAGAGCAGTTGCATACACTGTTGTATGTTGTGGGGGGTCCACTGTGAAATTTCCATCAATAGGAACACAGGTCTGAGCTCTGAAACCACCAGCCATCGTGTCCATCTTTAATTGTGTTTTCTCTGACCAAGTTTGAAAAGTAGTACGCATATCCTCTTGCAAGTTGTTGTTCCTGGGGCGTTTGTCACTGGAAAACATTCGGTTGTAGACAGATGTACTTGCACTCTTTCTTTTTGATCCAGATCCCCTCAAATTATCTGTGCACATGGCTTGGGGAGTTTCTTCTCGATCGTCTGGATATAACATTTGGGAACGAAATGTGTCACGGTGGATGCAAATGTTGTTTGACCACCTCATTTTCCTACTCATCTGTCAGGGGGTTTTCCTTACAGGAATGGGAAAATGCTCCTTGTGAACCAGAGTCCTAAAACACCTATATAATTGTGAAGTGGGGTAAACCCCTGTTTCCCTTTAAGTGTCTTGCCTCTGGCTTCTTCTAAATGTTTGAGCAAGGTAAAACAAATAATTTATACATACAACTAAGAACATTGAAAGAAAACAAAACAAATAGTATGGAATATGTATTACCTTTTTTATCCAATCCCACATATTTGGAGTACAATCAATGTTGCACTGTACAGGGTTACACGAAATTCTGGTAATATTTGGATCATCAAGTATTGATTTCATAGCTAGATACTGCTCTCTCATTCGATGAAATTTTTGGGTTAACTGGGGGACTGTGAAACTTTTCCCTGTCAAAGTGTTGAACTCTTCTTTTATCTTCTTCCAAACATTTCCATCGAAACGTCTTTGATTCCAAGCACCGTCCTTTAACTTCCAGTCTCAAAGGACACCTAAAAAATGACTTTCAGTGTTTTTGTTCCACATCTTACAGGGATCTACGGTTGGCATACTACTACCTTCTACTACATGTTCCGACATCTACCTCACATAACCTCAACTTAATTAATATGCAAAAACACTTTAAGAACACATAAGAAATATATGTATGAAAGTAGTCTCAGGAAATTGTAAAGCACTGGTGTGTGCAAAAAATGTGTAAATGTATTATATATTGAAATGAACATTCAACATTTGTAAATGAGGGCAGTGTATGTAAAGCAGTAAACCAATAGCAAATATAGTCTTAAAAACAGATTAAGAGAAGGGCAGTAAACCTTTCTTTTTCTCCCCTTTCACTGTGGTACAAATGAATTGTGTTCTAGCTGATGGATGAGTTCAAATAGGCTCCTATTAAATGCAATCGGCACACAACAAAAACTTGCTACTCGCATGGAGGAAACACAAAAAAAATTATTATATAAATAAATAAATAAAAATTGAGATATATACTAGTGCAAAATTTGTAATTACAAGTATAACAATAATGAAAGATTTCTAATATTTTTTAAAATTACATTTAGATATGAGATTTCGAGGAAATGCCCAAGTAGATCCAACGAAATCCATTCGAATGAAAATAGATTTAACTTACATGCGGTGGGTATGGGTCCAAATTTGCAGGTGAAATTTCACCTCTGGAAAGCCCTAATCAATGGCAGCTTGGAGGGGCAAAGACTCCAATTTCAGTAGTCAGTGTGTAAAGCTGGACGACGGATTGCATATATGAAGGCATTTTGTAAGAACTAGTTGGTGGCATTTATGTAGAGGCAGGTGACTGATTTGACAACTTAATTGAAGGTTGATGCCGATGTATTTCTTTGGTGGCCGATTTGCAAAATCACATATGAGTTTTTCTTTTTTTTTTTTTTTAGCTGGTGGTTGAGCTGAAGAACAGGTGTATTTTGGAAGGTTATTACACGGCGTACGGAAAACAGGTGAGCAATTATGATGTTTTTTTTTTTTAATTTTATTTTTATTCAATCATGAACAGTACCAATACAATAGGTGGCAAACCTAATAGATGAAAATGGGGGTCAAGCTTGAATTGAAAAAAAAATGATGTCCAAATATGTAAGGTTATTGGGAAACCTAAAATCTTCACTCAACTCTAGTTTGTGCTTATCCAAACACATTAATTTCTGATATTTATTTTCTTGTAGTTTTTGGGAAATTATTGTTAAATTTATTTAAAGTCTTCCCTAAAGTAATATAAGTTTTTGGCTCAAGTCTATTAGAAATTATTAGGGGAACATGTTCCACATCTGATAAATTTTTGAACCCATAGAACGTAGTGAAAAAGCTCCATATTGATATAAGTTCTGTTCGTCCTAGCGGGAGTACAACTAGGGCCAAATTTGCTTGAGCCTACCAAAAAGAAAAGAATTTGAAATTGTGATATTTTTGTCTAGTTCTTTAAATTTGTTTAAAGGAAGTCTATTTTGCTTAGTTGGTTGGTTGTTTGACAACATGCATTCTTACTTTATTGATTTTATGATGTTTTGGAAATAAGAAAAATAAATATTTTGTTTATTCACTAGACTTCTAACTCATTCCTTTCTCTTTATTCTCCATTCTTTTGTAGATTCTAGCCACGAGGAATAGGGAAATAAGTGAAGCTTTGACTTTCGTTTTAATCTTTGAACTCTTTAGTCATTTATTGTTTTGGAATTGAATAGTTATTCTTTTTTGAATTTGTTAGTTTTTAATTAGCTTGAGGTTGTACTCTAGTTATGGTTTAATTCTTTGGGAGATTGTAGTATTTCTTTTGGGACTTATTTAATGGATTTGGATTCGTTCTTTTCCTTTTGTTTTAGGAATTTTATTCATGTTTTGTGTTAAGATAGAGATCTTATACTCTTGGGAGAAACCTTGAGGGTATCATCGTGTTATATCCTGGTTTTGGAGCATGACATTTAGTGGTATTAGAGTGGGTAGCTAACCCTAACTTTGGGAGCTAAGTGTTGCACCATATGTGTGGTGGGAGCCACCTATAGAATTTCAGACGTCCACTGGTTGATCTTAGGTTTAGACCAGTTCTGTTGGGCCCTAGAGAGGACGTTGGGCCTTAAGGGGTGAATATGATACCCTGTCCCACATTGAAAGTATATGTGTATGTGTCATAGAATATAAGCATGAGCCTAAATACTCATAATCAACTCGAAATATCTCTTTTGTATAGCGAGAACGGTGCCAAGTAATTGATTATGAGACCCATAGTTTCGCCAAATGAATTTGAGTCTTTTCAGAAAAGAAAAACCTTTAAAAAATATATATATATTAACATTGTTATTAAGCTTTTTTTTTTTTAGTTCAAATACAAAACTTTAGATTTCAATGTATTAAATTAATTCAATGAAGAAAACAAGATTAGAAGTTTTCATACAACTTTTAAAATATTTTAAAGCAATGTTTTGGGGACTGGACCGGACCGGCCGGTTGGACTGTGAACCAGCCCCAAAATCGGTTCGATTATATGCCCTAAAATCGTTTTTTCTAAAAATTGTGCTAAAAATGACAGATCGTGTAGAACCGACCGATTGGTATTTGAACCGGCCAAGTGAGTAATTTAAAATGTTTGGGGGTCAATTTACAAATTTTAAAAATTAAAAGTCCTAATTAATAAAAAAAAGGAACTGAAAAACAGAAAAAGGAAAGGAAAACCTACAGCAGCCCACTCGCAGTCGACACTTGGCCAATCCTTTCCAGTCGCACCCTTTCCCTGTTTCCCATTCATTCTCACAGTGAGAATCTCACCACAGCTTTCAAGTCTCAACCATTAAAAAGCAGCCAACAGGCCTAGCACACACAGCAGTTGTAGGTATCATTTTTCATTTTTATTTTTCTTGGTTTATGTATGAATTGATTAGTTGGTTTTGTTGCTTTAATTCAGGTTTTTTTATTTATTTTTTTTAGATGGAAGTTAAGTGAGGATACCGTAATTATTTAGTTAAGTTTAGTTTACTAAAATTTTGTTAAGTGAAGTTGATTTTGAAATTCCATTAAGATATTTATTTTTTAGGCTTTGTGAAGTTAATATTTATTTGATGGAAATTATTATTTTATTTTATCAAATGCTTTTGATTGATAAATCTGATCAAAAATGATATTTTTTTAGGGGAAATGCTGCTAAAAATTTGGTTAACTTCTAGCTTGAACCATTTAAATTTATTATTGTGTTTTAATTACAAGTAGAAAAAAACCATTGCAAGAAATTTTTTAGTTCGTAATTTTCTTTTGGGCTGGATTCTTGATCATTTCCATTTTCCACTACATGAATATGGCCATGAAACATTCATATTCTTGGCCTCATTGCTGGCGAGGTCAAATTTGAACATTTTAGACAATGATATGTACATGTTCTTATCTAAGATATCTCTTACATTCACCAACTTTTTTTTTTCTTTTCTGTTTGCTTTCGGGTATAGGATCACTTCAATTAATTTTCAAGTTTTGAATGACCTTGGCTCTCAATAGTATGCTTTATCTCTTGCAAGCTGCTTTTTTTATAGTACAGTCTTGGTAGTTTGCAAATGCTCAAATGTCCAAATTTTCACGTAGAATATATTTAGGAATCAATGTCTTCTATAGTGTGTTTTAATGCCAAAAACTTCTTGCAATTAAAGACATATGTGCCTTGTAGGATTAATTTTATTAGATGGATTCTTCAAAGTATAGCTCAATACCTCAATCAAATATTCCATCAAGTAATTCTTCATCTGTGAGAAGTAAGTCTGATATTGCTTGGAATCATGTATTACAAAATGTGGTAGATGGAAAGACAATATTAATTTGTATATATTGTGAATTTATGGGAAAAGGTGGTGGTATTTATAGAATGAAACAACATTTAGCTGGAAGAAAGGGACAATTTAGAGCTTGTTCACGGGTTCCTCATGATATAAAATTTCAAATGGAGAATTCTTTACTTGATATTGTCAAAAAAAAAAAAAGGAGAGAGATTCAAGATAGAGTTGATTTAGAAAATCATTTTGGGCCTATTAACAAGACATAATTTGAGGGTGATGTTGAGTGTGAAGAAACTTGCAATGAAAAGGAAGTTTCTCAAGGTATGCTAAATATTTCTCATATGAGTAAAGGAAAGGGTTTTGAGCAAATAAGTAATTATTTTGCTCCAAGAACAATTTCAGGTTCTCAACCAACTTTAAAAAGTGTTCTTGCAAGTAAAGAAGTTGTGAATAGAGCTCATAAGGAAGTTGCACACTTTTTCTATGATACTTGTATACCTATTAATGTTGCAAATTCTATCTACTTTCAATGCATGTTTGATACTACATGTGCTATAGGGCCAGAATTTAAAGTTCCTACTTATCATCAGTTACGAGTTTCTTTACTAAATGAAGTGCGAAAAGATGTTCAATTGTTTGTTGAATCCATGAGAAAAGAGTAGAAAAATCTTGGTTGTACTATCTTGGGTGATGGTTGGACTGATAATAAACAGAGGACTTTAATTAACTTTCTTGTTTATTGTCCTCGTAGAATTGTGTTTTTGAAATCTGTTGATGCCTCTGATATTGTAAAAAATGCACAAGCTTTGTTTGAGTTATTCAAAGAAATCATTGAATGGGTTGGTGTAGAACATGTTGTGCATATGGTAACTGATAATGGAGCTAATTATGTAGCTGTCGAAAAATTGATTAATGATGCATATCCTTCTATAAGTTGGTCTCCGTGTTCAACTCATTGTTTAAACTTAGTTTTGCAAGATATTTGTAAATTAGCTCATGTAAAGATTCTTGCTGAAAAGGGTTTTGCAATTACGAAATTTGTTTATAACCATAGTTATTGGTTAAGTTGGTTGAGAAAAAGAAAGGATTGGACTGAAATTGTTCGTCCAAGTGCTACAAGATTTGCTACTATTTTTATTGCTCTGAATAATGTGTATTATCATATGCATGATTTGAAAGTTTTGGTGACTTGTAAAGAGTTTTGTGATTCAAAACTTTACAGAGAAAAGAAAACAAAGGAAGTTGTCACCATAATTTTGGATGATAAGTTTTGGAAAGATTGTTATATGATTGTTAAGGTAGTTGAACCTTTGATGCGTTTATTGCGTATCGTTGATGGTGATAGAAAACTTTTTTTGGGTTATGTATTTGATGTTATGCTAAGGGCATGTAAGGCAATAAAAAAGATATTTTGTCACAAGAAAAGGTATTACAACGTATATACTCATATCATCAAAAGAATATGGGATATGCATTTGAAAAGGAGTATACATGCTGCAGCATATTGGTTGAATCCTACATTTCAATAAGATCGAGAAAATTTTTGTGATAAGTCATGTGTCATGGATGGTCTTATTGAAGTTGTGACAAAAAAAATTGAAGAGGGTTGGAATAAATTACTTCAAGAAAATATTTTATTCAGATATCAATTGGAATATTTTGGTTCAGATACAGCAAAAGAAATGTACAAGACTTTACCTCCCGGTAAATAATTATTTTACTTGTTTTTTATTATTATTTTTCTTAATTTCATAGTTTATTAATTTTAATTTTATTTATTTTTTTATAGATGAATGGTGAAAAATGTTTGGTTATGGAGCACCAAACTTGAAAAAGTTGGCACTTCTTATTTTGGAATAAACAAGTAGTTCCTCCGGTTGTAAAAGGCACTAGAGTGTCTTTGAAAGAATACACACCAAAAAAAGAAATATAATGGAATATAAAAGAGTCAATGGTCTTGTCTTTGTTCATTACAACTTGAAGTTGAAGAACATGTAATTTTCTTTTTTTTTGACCATTAATCTTTATTTCTTTCAAATTATATAATTAATATTTGATATATCTTAAACATTTTATTTTCATGATAGATACTTGTATAAAGAGAGGAGTTTTAATCCAATTAATTATGAAAGTATAGATGCTACCAATTATTGGATTCTTGAAGATTTGATGAGCATGAATCACCAAACAATTTTGAAGATGAAATAGAAAAAATACTTTATGAGGAGCTTGAAGAGCCAAGATTACAAAGACAATGTCGTCGTGAACGTGAATGTTAGTACTTTTTATTATTTTATATAAACAAAATGAGATGATCAATATTAATTTATTTTATTTTTTAATTCTTATATATATATATGTGTGTGTGTGTGTGTGTGTATATTTTCTCATTGTTTTTAGATGACAATGATGGAGTTCATGATGCTTTTGTGGTGGAAAATGTTAGTGATGCTATTGATTTTTCAAGTATGAATGATTTTATGAGTGAAACACTACTATTTGATATTGATGTTGGAGTTGGAACAAGTGGTGGAGTTGGGACATCCAACAATGAAGAAAATGAAAGTTGGCTTTGAACTTGAAGAGTTTAAGAACATTATTTTCTTAAAGAGAGTTTGTATTGACAATATTTTAGATATTATTGTGACAAATTACTTCTCTTTATATCTGGGCCCTGATGGGATGACTGTAACATTCTACAAATAGTATTGGGCTACCGTTGGCACTGCTGTGACTCAAGAGGTGATGCAATTCTTTACAAATGTGAAACTTAAATGGTCCCTCAATCATACTTTTCTTGCCTTAATTCCTAAGATTAGAGGAGTGGCCAAAGTTGAAAAGTTTTGACCAATTGCATTATGCAATGTCATTCTTAAAATCATCACAACAGTCATAGCAACGTGACTCCAGAACATCTTACAGCATATTATTCATCTGAGTCAAGTAGCTTTCATCCCCCACAAATCCATTGTTGATAATATTGTCATCAATCACGAGATCATGCACTACATGAATTCCAAGAAGGGTAGAAATGGTTTTATGGCTATCAAAGTTGACCTAGCTAAAGCTTATCCTCCAACGATTGGGCTTTCATGACAAGTTCATTGAACTCATTGAAGAGTGCATCTCTACTCCATAGTTTTCCATTCTGCTCAACGGCTCCCCCTTTGGTTTCTTCTCGGCTGAACGAGGGCTGTGACAAGGGGATCCGATGTCCCCAGCATTGTTCACTATTATGTCATATATGCTCTCTAGACTACTGGATAGGTGTGAGACCCTTTCTCCCAGGCCCGGGGCCAGTGCATTGGCAAGTGGTTTGTCGTCAGTGCAAAGGCATTGCCCATGTGCCCGAGAGGTGTTATGAGTGTCAAAGACACTTATAGAATGCAGACTTAGGCGTTTGAGACCAAGTGTTGGGGTGGCTCAAATGGTGTCATGCTTGTGCACGCATAACATGCCTTGGTTGTGTGCCTTGCTATGGAGTGGGTCAGACTTGATTAGCTCACATTGGTTCGATGGTTCGATGGACAGACTGGGCTGGAAGACTCAGATGGTTCAGTGACATGATGGTTTGTGTGGGTTAGCCGTGACCTTGTAGTGGTGCGGATTGGTGCGGACCATGGTCAAGTCAGGTAGGCGGTTCAGCTAGAAGACTTGGTCAACAGGGAAGGTCCTAGAAAGTTCTAGAAGGTTCCAGAGAGTCCTAGAAGATGGAGACTCGGTCTCTTAACCTAGTGGATCGAGGAGCTTCACGGGCTTGGGCCAACGGGCCTCGAGGATCTCCGTACACGTGTCATGATTTCGGCCATCGGTGAGAGAGCCCTTATCTATAAAAGGAGAGAGCTCATTCATTTGTAATCATTCATAGTTGGAGAGTCTCTAGTGAAGTTAGAGAGAGAAGCTCTAGAGTGTAGTTCTAGAGAGAGAAGGACGTGAAGGCATAGGTTAGATAGGCTAGCTGTGTGCTTGTTCCTATTTGGGTTAGGGGTATTAGCCTGAGTGACCTCTGTTCGTAGGCACTCATTGTTGTAATCCTTTTCTATTTGGAATATAGTGAAAGGTTGGGCGTCTTGCCCGTAATTACTTGTGTTTACTTATTTATTGCCTTCTTTCTGCAACGTCCGACCGAAGGAAAGTGTTTGTTCTTGGCCTGTGCGTGTCGAGACATACACCTCATGACAATAGGGCTGAACATGCAGGTACCATCAATGGCATCAAGGTTTGTAGAACCAGTCCAAAGATATCTCACCTTATGTATGCTGACAATCTTGTCATATACTGTCGTGCCAATGAACAAGAAGCTGCTGAGGTCTTTTATATACTTCAAACCTACTGCCAATGGACACAAATCCAACGTCCACTTTAGTAAAAATGTCCTAGGGGTAGTTTGAAGAAGACTATGTCAAGTTTTGTGCATGCGAGAATGCGATCATCGAGGACACTACTTGGGACATACCTTCCACAACTTCAAATATAAGTCCAAGGAGTTCCAAAGTATTGTAGACAAGCTTGCTAATAAGCTCACTGGTTGGAAAAAAAAATCCCTCTCGATGGCGAGCAGACTAGTTTTTCTCAAATCTGTGGCACTGACTCTTCCTATATTCACCATGAAAACATTCATTATCCCCAAAAGTATCTCCAGGAAAATGGATGCCCTCATGAGAGACTTCTTCTGGGTCTCAAAACTAATCATAAACACCACTTGTACATCAAAGCGTGGGACTCACTCTGCAGGCCTAAATGTTTTGGGGGTAGTGGTCTTCAAAAGACACGAGATATGAACTTAGCGCTAGTCTGCAAACTTGGATGGAACTTGTGTTCGGCGGGCAGCAGTATTTGGGCCAAACTAATCAAAGCTAGATACTTACGTGGCAGGAGAGTTTTGGATTTTGAGCAAACAACTCAAGTTGCTTTCTGGATATGGAATAGCCTTAAACAATGCAGTCACTTGCTTAGGAAAGGAGTGTGCATGCAAATTGGTCGACACTCATCAGCGTGGATTATTGGTGATACCTGGATTCATAAATCGCCGGACAACCATATTACTAATGACTTAACCGTATTACTAATGACTTAAGCATTCCAGCAGAATTGCTATTTGTGAAGCATCTAATGCAGGAGGATGGTAAGAGTTGGAATGTAAATTTGATCTCTTCTGTCTTTCCCCACCCCATTAGAAACTACATCCTTGATACTCCGATCTTAGATTCAGAGCATGATTCCCTTGTATGGGTGCCCTCTACGATAGGGGCTTTCTTGGTCAGATCTAGCTACTGAATGATAATGCAAGAGAAAGGTTACTCAAGTGCTACTGCTAGGAGTAAGTTCTAGAAGTTGATTTGGAATCCTGAATTTCATGGACGACACCAAACCTTACTGTGGAAACTAGCTGCTAACGCCCTACCCACGTTGGATAAAATTGGTATGTACCTACGCCACCCATCTCCTACTTGCCACTTGTGTGGAATGGCCCCTGAAACCCTCCATCATCTGCCCCCCTATGCGACTTCTCTGGTGGAACTCACCTTGGCAACTTTGAATCCATAACTTTCATTCTCTAAGCACTGATCAATGGATTGAGACTATTATGGGACCTGATAACCCCTTCCCTGTCCTTGATGTTGAAAAGGAGAAGATGAGATAGTTTTTTGTGGCCAGTTTTGAACGACTGTGGCTGGAGAGAAATCATGTATGGATTGGTAGACCACCACCTGACTAGATTGAGGTTTTGCAGGCAGTTAATTGGGCTGGACTAAAATACTGGACTGCCAGCTCCAACAGAGCAGCGAAACAGACACTGCATGGGAGACGTTCCACCCAAATTCATTGGCAACCCCCCCTCCCTAGTGAGCTAAAAATAAATTTTGATGCTGCTTTTTCTGAAGGAATCACAATTACTGGAGTTATCTTGCGCAATTCAATTGGGTTTATCATGGGAGCTTGGGTCAACTGCTTTGTTACGGAAAACCCTTTTTGTGCTAAAGCCGAAGAGGCTATCCAAGCCCTCAATGTAGTTGCAGCTTACCCTAGTGAAGTTGTGACCCTGGAAGGTGATGCATTCAATGTAGTTATGGCTCTCAATGGCCTTGAAGATTTTGTGGACTGGAAAGGCATAGCAAAGATCACGTTGGGTAAACACTTCCTCCACTCTCACTATTGTTGGCAACTCAATTTCTCCCCCATGAATTTAATCAAAGTGCCCATAACTTAGCTCACTGGGCAATCCCTTTTGATTTTTGTGGTTTTGTTGAACTCGCCCTCCTTCCACCTTATGTCTAGTGTGATAGAGGCAGGACCCTGTAGATTTCTTTTGTATGGCTTTGCCTTTACATTTGTTTTTTAAATGCAATTCAGCATTTACCAAAAAAAAAAAAAAAAAAAGATTACTTATTAAGAATATTTTGATATTTTTGTTACTAATATTTTGTCAATGATTAATTGCGAATGTTGCTTCTAAAGATTATAATTGACTAGTTATTTGGTTGTAAATATTAAAATAAATATTTTGTTAATTAAGTTTTTTTTTTTTTTTTTTTTTTTTTTATTTTTAAATATATATAAAATATAAATATTTTGTAAATA
>JAXGGT010004898.1:0-23423 GCA_035583425.1 Marsdenia floribunda | reverse complement strand
TAATTTAACGATTAGGGCTTCCTTGGGAGATGACCTGGTGAGCACTATATTGCTTTCTAGTTTTTAAATTAATCTTGACTGGTTTGACGACAACCGCGTATTTATCCTTTACCACGTGGAATGAGTTATGAAGCTCAGTAAGTAATTTAATCCTCTCATAGTTTAAGAAAACGTACATAGGTTTAATCAAAAATTAGAAAACATACAGAAACATAACAAATGAATGGATAAATTAATGTAGGCTCAAGTTTCCTAAATGTCTCTACTGGATATCCAACCTAACTTTCTCCCAGTTAAGGGGGTCATGAAATAGAATGTCATGTCTATTCACTGACAGACAAGTATATTGAGAACTAGTACTCTAGGCAAGATAAAGAAGTATCGTTAATTTCTTCATGCTCATTCCAAGTTCAAAGGCAAGAAACAGATGAGCCAACAAAAATAAAATTCAAAATATGTATTTTATTCAAAACAAAAATTGTACAAAATAATGTCTAAACCTCTCACTGAGATTTTAGTAGAAATCTCCTTTCAAGAAAAACAAGCGAAAAGGATCAAACCAATTGCCTTGGTCCCAAAAGCACTGAAATCTAAAAGTATTTTAACTCAAATAATCTCGATCCTAATAATTTTCTTCACAATAATTGTAATAGGAATCGTAATCGTGATTATGACTGTCAAAACTCTTGCATTTGTTGGTATTGTAAAAAGTCTCGTCTCTCTCACTTTCTAACCCTATTCATATAATGTGACAACACCCATTAGAATAATTAGGATTCCAAACTTATTTAAAAGGTAAAGACTAGTAAATTACAAAATAGGTCCCTCAAGTTTTAAAATCGATTATTTAGATCCCGATAGTTACCCCAAATTTGGTTTCGGGTATTACATGTAGAAGGTAGAGCCTACCATGACACATTACATACATTGGTTGCTTCAATTTACTCTTCAAGAATAACTAGTTTATTTGCTATTGGACCGATGATAAGTTCAAGAGAAAGAAAAAATCAAAGAGAGAAAAGGTTGATCACACCATATATATATTACTACTAGAATTGTTACTACTACTATCTCTTTGGATTTTTTTTTTTCCCCTTTCTTTCTTTTCTTTACTTACTGAACACAGAATGGGACACAATGCAGGGATCTTCAAAGATGTTAGTATGTAGGTAACATAAGACATATGATGTTAGTATGACCATGAAAATACGCCTCAACAACTCATCTGACATCCCGAAACAAGCAACAATATAAAGAAATCAAATCTGATTTTGTCCAAGAATATCAAGAATTCCAAAATAATAGTTATGTAAAATATAAATGCCTACAGAAACATTAAAATACAGTAGAATTCAAGTTGCATGAAACTTACATAACCAAAAAAAAAAAAAAAACTGAACGAAAATAAAATGAAACCAAGAAAATGATCGGAAAGTAACATAAAATGATTCTGAAACATTTAGGCAAGCAACTAAGTAAGAATTCCATGCTAACAATAATCCAGAATAAGTCAAAGAGAGTAAGTAAAGGAATAAACTACTTAAAAAAATTTTCTCATGCACTGTTTCGACATTCACTGTACTTGTTATTGTACTTCAGAAATAATCATAAACCCTGAACGATAATTTTTTTAAAAAAAAATTTGAACCTTTAGTCCACATCAAGAATATGACTTTCCCACGACTTGTGTTTGAGAAGAAAAATAAGAAGTTAGAGAAAGTGTTTGAGTAGAAAGGAAGCACATAAAGACAAATTATCACTACCTAACACCCACTAAATTTAACAAAGATTGAATCTTTTCTACTTGAATTTCAAAAGATGAAGAAAGAAGAAATTGGGGTTTCAGAAGGTTGAAGATGAAGAAAGAAGGAAAAGTTTTGATTTTTATTTTACTTTCGGGTTCTCTTTTTTTTTTTTAATATCTTTAAAAAGACAATTTTACCCCTCAAGTTTTAATCAAACATTTGTTGAGTGACCTAAAAATTTTGATTTTGTAAAAGATGGACGAAACACATCTAACCGAAAATTTTTTAGGGACCCATTAAATAAAAAGTAAAAAAAAAGGACCAATCATACCAAAAACATAAATATTGGGAGACCAAATCTATCATTTTTTCTATACTAAAAAGATACATACAATATAATATTATAATATGTCAAGACACTTGCTTCTCCAATTATATGATCAACTCTTCCTCCTATATATTTAAAAAATTCAGTCACATACAAGTGATATATTTTAACACTAACATTATGAAGATCAACATCTAACAAATTTTTTATTTTTATAAGTCAAATATCGAGATGTAAAGGGTACTTTGACATTTTCTTGCCTTAATTTTTAAAAGATGCTCGATATAAAAGAATTACATGTCTTAAATGTACTACAAGTACAAGACCAATGATCTTTCTTTTTTTTTTTGACCACTTGTGTCTTCTTGAATTTTTTTTTTTTTTTTTTTTTTTTTTTTTTTTTTTTTTTTTGTTATTCCACTTTCAGTGGTAAGATACATATTTATCATTAGAATACTACCACTTTTGATAGTAAGACCATTAAAATACCACTTCTACTTCTGATGGGTAAGGTATATATATATATTAAGATATTATATAGATAATAAAGATAAAAGATAAATACATCTTATTTTAAAATATTAAATAAAAATATTAAGAATAAATAAATAAATACATATTTTATGTGGCCATTATTCATTTTCACTTTTGGTGGATATGAATATTTTGGCACTAAAATTCTTATCTCGATAATTTGATATAATAATCAAATTTATCTTTACCAAATTATGTCCACATCTATAACCACAACCATTACAATGACCTCTTTTGTGACATGACTAATAGCATTCACTTATAGGAGTGAAGTAAAACTTGTTGGTTGGATTTCATAATTAATACTATAAGATGATAATTGAGACAAAAGTTAGAAAATTTTTCTCTAACATATTGTCAACTATTATATTCTCCCATATATCTTTAATTGCAAGATAATTTTAAACATGGTAAATAATTATGGATTTAAAATCCTATAACGTTATATGAATTCATCATACTTTATTTATTTATTTCTTTTTTGGGGATAGAACAACCATTTTCTGGAGGTCGAATATTTCTTATAATCTTTAAATAATTATTCGAAATGACAATGTGTGATACCGCATCCCACATTGTAATTGTATGTGAGCATGTCATGGAATATAAGCAAGGGTATAGGTACTCATTGTCAATTTCGGATATCCCTTTGGTACAACGAGGACGGTGTCAAGTAATTGACTGTGCGTTCTTCCATAGTCATGTCACAAGCCCGAGTCATGACAGTTGGTATTAGAGCAGGTAACCAGCTTGGACTATAGGAGCTAAATGCTATAGTATATGTGCAGTGGGAGTCACCTTTAGAATCCTGAATGTCCATTGATTGATCTTAGGCTTAGGCTAATTCTCTTGGGCCCTAACGGGGATGCTGAGCCTTAATGGGGGGTAAATGTGATATCCCGTCCCACATCATAAGTGTACATGAATATGTTACGGAATATAAGTATGGGTCTAACTATTCATTGTCAACTTGCGGTATCACTTTTAGTACAGCGAGGGTGGTACCAAGTAGTTGACCATGGGTGCCGCTAGGCCTATAGTCGCGGTGCATTAGGAAACTTGAGCCTACATTGATTTATCCGTTCATCCGTTATGTTTCTACATGTTTTCATATTTTTGTATAAAACTCTATATGTTTTCTTAAACTATGAGAGGGTTAAATTACTTATTGGGCTTCATAACTTATTCCACAATTTATGTTTGTTTTGCAAGAATTGATAGATAAATATTTGGATTTGATTTTCCAAGTAAAAGCTTTGAGGAAATCAGTTAGCTAAGGACTCAAAGTTTTCATTTGTTCTTCAAGTTATAAATCAGTTAGCTAGTTATGATTTATTCCCCTGACCCATAGTTATGTCACGGGCTTGCAAGCCCAAGTTGTGATAGTTGGTATTAGAGTGGGTAACCAATTTAGTTTAGGGGAGTTAATTGCTACACCATTTATGTGGTAGGAGTCACCTCTAGAATCTCAGACGTTCACTATCTGGTCTTTGGCTTAGGCCAATTTTGTTGGGCCCTAGTAGGGACGCTAGGCCTTAAGGGAGGAATATTATATGTTATTCCACATCGTAAGTGTACATGAATATGTTATGGAATAAAAACATGGGCCTAGGTACTCACAGTCGACTCGGGGTATCCCTTGTACTAAGTAGATGACTATAGTTATAGCCACCATATCAAGTCACAACTCGCGGGCCTATATCGTGACAGTTGGTATTAGAGTGGGTAACCATCTCCAACTATAAGAGCTAATTGCTACACCATATGTGCAGTGGGAGCTACTTCCAAAGTCCCGGATGTCCACTGATTGGTCTTGGACTTAAGCCAATTCTGTTGTGCCCTAGCGAAGATGCTAGGGCTTAAGGGAGGATGAATGTGATACCCCATCTCATATCGTAAGTGTACATGGACATCTCATGGAATATAAGCATGGGCTTAGGTACTCATTGTCAACTCAAAGCATCCCTTTTAGTATAGCAAGGATGGTACGGAGTAGTTGATCATGGGTGCCGCCAAACCCATAGTCACGACGCATTATGGAACTTGAGCCTACATTGAATTTTTCGTTCATCCGTCATGTTTTTGCATGTTTTTTGATTTTTGTATAAAATTCTATATGTTTGTTAAATTGTGAGAGGGTTAAATTACTTACTGGGCTTCATAGCTCATTCCACGATTTATATTTCTTTTGTAAGTATTGACTAATAAGTAGTTGCATTTTATTTTCTAAGTAAAGACTTTGAGGAGCTCAGTTAGCTAGGGACTTAAAGTTTACATTTATTCTCCTAGTTGTGAATTTTGGAATTGTTACTGGATTGTAAGATGTTTGGACCTTTTTAAATTCTTAGAATTATGTTTTTTATTTATGAATTATTTTGATTTTCTAAGTACTATATTTAGTTTTTTGTCTTGCGTGTTATGCATAGGATTTGGGTGTAACATTTGGTAGTGTCAGAGTGGGTAGCTAGCCTGGACTATGGGAGTTAAGTGTTACACTATATGTGTAGTGGGAGGCACCTTTACAGTCCTAGATGTCCAATGGTTTATATGGGCTTAGGCCAATTCTATTGGGCCCAGCAGGGATGCTGGGCCTTAAGGGGGGTGAATGTGATACCTCATCTCATATCGTAAGTGGACATGAATATGCCATAGAATATAAACATGGCTCTAGGTATTAATTGTCAACTCAAGATATTCCTTTAGATACAGTAAGGAGGATGTCAAGTAGTTGACCGTGGATGTTGCTTGACCTCTAATGATGCCGCAAGCTCGAGGTCCTAGGTCGTGACAATTGGTATCACAGTGGGTAACCATCTTGGAATATAAGAGCTAAGTACTACACCATATGTGCGGTGGGAGCCATCTCTGGAATCCTGGATGTCCACTAATTGATCTTGGGCTTACACCAATTGGACCCTAGCAAGGATGTTGGGCCTTAAGGGGGTCGAATGTGATACCCCGTCTCACATCTTAAGTGTACATGAATATGTCATGGAATATAAACATGGGTTTAGGTGCTCATTGTCAACTCTAGATATCTTTTTAGTACAATGAGGACGGTGTCAAGTATTTGACCATGAGTGCTACCACACCTATGGTCATGTTGCGGGCTCACAGGCCCAGATCATGCATAATGTTTACTGAATTTGTCTTAATTAGATGCATCTCGTCATTTAATATTCATGAGAAATAAATTTTTTTTTTTTTTTTTGTTCACTACAAGAGCCACAAGTTTGTGATAAGAATAAAATAACAAACCTCTTCATTCTCATTGAGTCAAACTTCAAATTTCATTATTAATGGTAGAGGCTCTCGTGATGTGCTAGCTTGACTCGTAGAAATATTACCAAATCATAAAAGGTCGTAGTAGTACTATTAAATGGTAGAGGTTCGTGTTGGTAATGTATTATAAAATAATCAATAATAAATATATATATAAAGAGAACCAAAGTAAAATGAGAGTGAAAGAAATATAGGGGGAGTAATATCACTATCAATCTTATTAATCTTGTATTCTTGTTGTACATAATCCGTTTATAGAACTCTTTGTTTGTAGGGGTACAATTACAATGACCTTAGCTACTAGAAGACAAGGAAGCAAATAAATGAAATGGATATGAGAGTCTTCAATAGATATTCACATAATAAATATATATTTATAAAGTTTAATTTACTTCTTTATTTTATTTTCTAGCCAGTTAAATTTCTTCTAAAAATTACCAAGTTTAGATCTCAACAAATTTTATTTTGGTGAGGTAAGGCTCAACTTATTATTTTTTTTAATTTTTTTTTTAAGTGTTAAATAAATTTTATTTCAGTAAGGTAAGTCCCAAATTATTTTAAAAAAAACAAATTTTAAGCCTTAAACTAATTTTATTTTAGTGAGGTTAGTCTCAATATTTCTTTTATAATTTTTTGAGTCCTAAATAAATTTACGAACTAATAATGTAGTCATTTTTTACGAAAATCGTCAAAAAAAAAAAATTTAAATTAAATTAAATGATCTCGTTAAGAAGAAAGGGATAAAATTTTCATTATATATATTAGATGATTTGAATTTTTCATTTTTATTTTTTTTTCAAATAATTCAATAAGCACGATTAAGAAAAATTAATGAAGATGAACTTCTTTTGACAAGTTGGCCAGGTTTCTTCCCATAAAATCTTGGTTTGCCAAGAGGTCTAGGGGTGAATCTCCCCTTCCTCTAGGCTTGCCAAGAGGTGTAGGGGTAACCTTACCCTGGTGTTCCACAGTTTGAGATATCTTTGCATTATTGGGCCTCCCTGGGTGAATTAGTTTGGGTTGGAATGGTCTGGAATACCACCGTAAAAAAAAGATAAATTAATGAAGAACAATTTGAAGAACAACGGCCACTGTAGATAGCTTTTACTGAGACTAACAGATGAAATGAACCTTTTGTCCTTCCCCTAAATGAACAAAAGTATAATAAATGTAGAATATTTGTATTTCAACCTAATTTTTGTCAAAAAGAACTATATTAATAGTTAGTAATTCTTTTAGGACTTAAAAAATAGAAAATAAAAAAATTGGACTTACCCTAGTAATATAAAATTTATTAAGGACTACATTTGTCATTTTTTTTCAATTTCTTAATTTACATTTTTTTGATTACCAATAAAGCAATTCTTTTGAAGACTTTTTTGTGTACAACACAATTTGAACTTATAACACGCTAAAGTTATAAGTGAAATTGTCAGCAATTGAGTAAGACCTTCTTGTCACTATTAATGGAACTTGTTGGTTAAAAAAAAAAAAAACAAATTAGCAGATATAGTTCAAAATGTTTAATGCTTCATATGTTTGGTCCTTATAAATATTTTATTTCAATTTAATAGATCAAGAATAAATTATATTTTAATAATTTTAATTTTTTAGATTAAAAATGATCTAAGTAAAATATGAACACAATAATTTTTAGATGTTTATTATTTTTATTTAGGTTTTTTTTTTTTTGGTCCAAATTAGAAATAAGATATGTAAGTTAAACTCTTTTACAACTTCAACATAGTTAACATTAAACGGTTTGATGTGCTTTAATTCAAACTTGTGAATCCTTAATCATAACAGATTATTATTATTTTTTTTTTGTATTTTTCGTGTAGAGTTTAATAATAACATCTAAAAAAAATAATATATTTCTCTCTCTCTCTTTTTTTGTATTTTTTGTTTTTTCATTCTTTCCCTTTTTTTTCTTATCCTTAAATACAAAAATATTTTTCATTTTCTCTCTCTTCCTTTTCTTTTTTGCTTCCTTTCTTTATATAAGGAAAGAAATCTCTCTTTTTTACGTTTAATTTTCCTTTTCCATTTCTTACCTTAAATAAATAAATCTTTCCCTTAACTCTCTTTCCTTTTTTTCTTTTAAATGGAAAAATTGGCCATTTAAAACTTATTTTTACAATTGATCTTGACAAAAAGTCCTTTTTATCAACCATATTCGTCCTTTAATTTTTGAAATTAATAAAATTGGTCCTTTAATTTCTCTTTTAAAATTAATGAACTCACTTTTCTATAATTTTTTAAGTGCAATTTTGAATTTCAAATAAATTTTTATATTAAGTTGATCATTTAAATATAAAAAAAAAAAAAAAAAAAAAAAAACTGTAGCTAAATTGCTCTTATAATTTTTTCAAGGAAAATTCGTCCATTTAATCCCTGAAGTTGTGATTTTTCGCCAATAAGGTCATTATATATTTTTTTTGCCTATTAAGTCCTTATAGTTTTTATGGGCCACCAATTAGGTCCTTCCGACCAATAATTCAGGCCACAATTGTTACCTATATATGAGCATAGGCATTGTGTAAGACATTTACACAATAATTTCAATAAGATTAACAGTGGAGATGCTTTGAAAGCAATGTTTAGGAGCTGAATTATTGGTCAAATGGACCAAACAGATTGCCCGTAAAAACTATGAGAATCTAATAGGTAGAAAAAAAAAAGATAAGGACCTAACAGGCGAAAACGCAATACTTCAAGGACAAAATGGGCTAATTTTCCTTTTTTCAATCAATTATATTTTCGATTCTCAATCTTTTCACCAATTCACTATTTTCGTCCCTCAAAACTAATTGATCATTTAATTTGACCCTTCCTCAACTATTTTGAGTCTCAATTTTTATGATTGATGGAAGATTAAACAAGTTCATTTTTGAAAGATTAGGGACTAACATAGTTGGTTATAAAAACAACATAATGAAAATAAGGTGGTAGATTAGTGGTGTGACTATTTTTACTTAGGTACCTCCACCTGACTTGTCAAGTAGAAGATCTGGGTTCAAATCTCACCAGGGACAACTTTGTGCTGAATTTCAATCCTGTGCTGTTATAATTTTGGAGTCTACCTCCTGCCAAAAAAAAGGAAAATAAAGGACGATGTCAATTTCAAAATTATTCTTTGTAAGTGGTTGTAAGAGCGAATTAGTTCATCAGAACAGCCAATTTTATTGATTTTTCTTTTTTAAAACTAAATAAATAAAACACCATTCTGATTGATGAAAAAGATAGAGAACCAATTATGAAAATTATAAGTTAGAGATGAAGGAAATTTTTTTTAAAAAAAAAAAAATTAATTTTTATAATTTATTTCCTTGAAAACAGAAATCTTTTTTATTTTGTCCCATTATTTTACCATATTTTAATGTTGGACAGAACTGATGGTATTCACTATTCAGGCAGCTATAAAAGAAGCAACGTGCTACTGAGAAAACGCATCCAAGAAAGGCTCAGTACTATCAGGTGTGGTTTTGTAATTCCAGCCATGGAAAACACCGGCATTCCTGTTATCGACCTGCAAGATATGTCTGGTTGTTTAGCTGAGAGACTAGTGAATGCATGCGAAGAATGGGGCTGCTTCAGGGTTGTAAATTGATGCAGATAAATGGTCCTTAGATGGAAAGTTCTTCCGTAGAAATCGGAGGATCCTCCCAAAAATACTTTGACAACTCTCTAGCTTAATCACCTTCGAAACAAAAGCCAAAAAGGGGTGGAAGATCCTTAAGGCTCCTCCGATACTTAAGTCAGCAAATGATAAGAAGCTAAAGATAAAAAGTCAAAGTTAAAGGGTCCGAATCAACATACCTTTTTTGAGGACCGTACCTGTATAAATACTGTAGAAATATTATTCAAAATACATAAAAATACGATGTGTGATACTTGAATAGATATTTTATACATATACCGTATGTACTAATATAAAAAAATACCTGAACAAATTATATGGGCCTTATTTTATTATCTGGGCCTTCTCATTTTTATCTGGGCCTTTATGATATCTGGGCCTTTATTATCATATACCATGGAGTTCCATTAAAGCTCATGTCTGAGATGAAGATTGTTTCCCAATCTCTCTTTCACTTCCAATGGAAGTGAAAGAAAGAAACAAAACTTCCAGATAACATATAGATTTATACATTTTGGACCCTCCATGCTTAGTATTTAATACATCTCTCTACAATTCTTAAGACTTTTATTTGTTATTTGGATTATTGTATGATATTAAATTGTTGGGTTTTTAATTATATTTTTATTCTATTTCATGCCCAAGTCCAAATGACCTAGCGGAATTAGAACAGACATCAGATTATAGTTTTGTGAAGACCAATATGCAAGAGAGGTGGGTTAGAATTGAAGGGGCCCGTGAAGTCCAAGAAAAAAAAAAGAGAAAACCCTAAGAGACGGATTAAAAAAGAAGGAGGCGGCGTTGTTCAAAATCAGAGAGAGCAAGAGGCGAGATTTCAAAAATTACAGAGAGAGAATTTCGGAAATCATGGAGGCTTTACGAAATTTTGTAATGGCAGCTTAAACACCTTGTAATCAATCTAGGGGAAGATGCTTCCAGGGCAATTCAGAGTTCCAGTACATCAATTATTTCGGGTTTTAATATGATTTATTTAGATTTGATTGCGTTGATTTATGAAATTGAATGATTATTCATTAGGTTGAATTTTTTAGATTGGATTTAGTTTTGTTGGCGATTGTTGACTGAATTGTTGCGATTATCTCTTTTTAATTGCTTTCAAATATGAATTTTTCATGGATACATGATTGCTTTGATTTTTACTGATTTAGATTAAACATGAGTTTATGGATTAGACGATTGTCTAGGAAATCTATTAGTGCTTAATCAAATTCTAACAGATTGTTAGTAGGTGAACTGAATTCTAATTTGGGATTATAAATTAGTATTCAATCAAGGGATCAGATTAGTAATTCGAAATATTTAATCTCGGTCGATTTGACGATAGCTGCAAATTTAATCTTTACCACTTCCCACCCACAGTATGGCAAAGGATATACGCCAAATATGGCCAGTCCATACTTTGAGAGCCTGGGCATTTATGATATTCCTTCTTCAGAAGCAATTGATATGTTTTGTGCTCAAATTAATGCATCTCCCCACCAGAGGTGATGCCTTTTTTTTATTATTATTTAAATACTTGCTATAAATCCACATTATAAATTCTGTTGTTTCCCTTAATATGGAAATTATAAGGAAATATAATGTTGCGCTACATAATCTAGCACTTGATCTTGGTAGGACATTAATGGAAGGTTTTAGATTACCTACAGATGCAAATGACATTTTCAAGAGCTGGTCTTGCCAAATAAAGTTGAAAAAATATAATTACAGCCCTGAGAGTGTAGGATTAACTGGGGCTCTAATGCATTCAAACCCGGGGTTTTCACTATATTACAAGATGATAAGATGGTTAATGGCTTGGAGGTTGTAAATGAGAAAACGGGAGAGTTAGTCGCAGTGAACCCTATCCCTGGCACCCTTGTTGTTAATTGTGCTGATGTTGCCAAGGTCATACGCCCAATAACTCTTGTTATTGTAAGTTCATATGTAGAAAATATATACATATATGCTAAAAATTAAAACATACCTAGTACTAACACTTGAAAAATCATACAGGTGTGGACAAATGGAAGATTTTGAAACGTGAAACATCGTGTTCAATGCTATGAGCCAAAGCTTTGCATGTTATGTGCACTATTTGTACTAGCACCACAGGACAAGAAGGTTGAAGCACCACCGGAGTTGGTTGATTCTGACCATCTGCATCTCTACATTCCATTTGACTTTGAAGAATATAGAAGGCTCCGAAATGCATTTAATTATTTCTCTTTTCCATCTTTTCATAGAAAAACATGTGAACAAAAGTTAATTTAAACTATTAAATTAAGAAAAAGTGGTTAAATATATAAACTTAATATGCAGATAACGAGTTGAATTGAGTAAATTTTAAAAATTTCAATAAATTCATGTATACCACTAATCAACCTCAACATGAAATATGGATTGAACTAAAAATAATAAAGCCCAATGATCATTTGTAGGCCACTGTTAGAAAAACCCAAACCATCTACTTGGCACCGAAATTACGCCAAACAATTGATTACGTATAATCACAAGAAGTAAACAATCTATTATGTGGTTTTGATACCAACAACAAATCATCATTAGTGAAGTTTATTAAAGTTGTACAAGCAACGATTGTTGAAAGTAAATTATCTTTCTTTGTAGAATACTAACGAGTGATATATCACTAACATCATCAACCTCCTCTGCATTGATGATGAAGCAAGATGTTATTAAAAACTTTGGGGGGAAAGAATTCACTCAAAGTTACAACTAAATGCAGTTTAAATCAAAAACTAATTCAAAATGGACATCATGCCCCTTAGGCTTATTGATTCCTTCAATGTTTGACCAGCATCTAATCATCATCAACATTATCAATCTTCCTCTTTGTTCTAACAATTTCTGAAACCATTGGAAAATTAGCTATTTCTATATAATGAGGATCATTTACTTCATGTTTCACTGGATCAATTTGGCCAAATTTGATTATAGTACATCATGGTGAAAACACATGTTTGGAACATTCGGTGCATCGCGCTTTTACACAATGGAGAATTGAACATGATACTCATTTGATATGTAGCTACCTTTTGCTCCTCCAACAATATTCGTCTCTTATGAGATAGGTGCATCACTTTGTCTTTGAAGACAAAGCACTACTTGATAGGATGACCGACAAGACAATGATGCTTTCAATAATTTGACTTGCTAGTCCACTTTGCCTCTTCTGGCCACTTTATGTCAAGCAATTCAATGCAACTAGCATTTAACGTATCATCGAAAATTTTTGACACATCTAAATCAGGGAAGGCATAATTGTTTCCTTGTCTTTCCTCCAATTTTGGCTTCTTTTTGATAGAGAATTAGTAATATACTATTTAATGAGTTTGTATTGGTCTAGGAAACTTCCTTTTGTGCCTTGTATTTTTGTAAAAACATAATAAAGAGAATTCATACTTTTATAAATTCTTCTCCTTACATCGTATCAAAGCCTTAAGGTTTTGTTACGGTTTCTAACCCTTTGAAATTGTTCTCTAGTAGACAGAACTTAATCTAAAACTCTAGGTGAGTAAAATTATTCTACTATAGGCTACTACAGGTCACCACTAATTATTTTCGTTGTCTGCCACCGATCCTCATTTGATTTGGCCAGATTCGACCAGTTCTTGCCAAATGTAGTCTCTTCAGTGCATATCTGGTGCATATCTCGCTTCTCCAACATAGATCAAGTCCCACCATTGCAGTTCCGACTAAGCCCAGTGTTTAGGTGTCATCAATGATATCCAAGTTGCTCTATTTAGAGTAGTTTTGGCATGTTTTGACTACTGCTCCAATGAGTTTTATCTGCTACCATTTGTGCTCTTTGTTGATTTGACATTTTTTATACATATTAGAGTCAAGAAAGGAATAATTCTTCCATGTCTTTCCTCTAATGTTCACCTTCTTTTTGACAAATTTGATGGAATATCATTCCTTTATGTAAAATTTTTACTTACTTTTGTTGCAATTCTAATTGAAGCAATAATTATCACTAGACACTCCTTTACCTCTGACTTAGAAAAATAATTGTTTGCCTTCTTGAAATCTTGTATGTCCTCTTTTCGTGGCGCAACAACAAAAGATCCTTGATCTTCATCAGTTTTGATACTCAACTCCATGTCATGGACATGAGTAGCTAATTCTTCAAACTTATTTAGTTGGATGCCTTTTAAGATATCCTAAAGGCTCTAATGCATTTCTTGAATGCACATTTCAATTGTTTCACACAATTAATTACTACAACCCAAGCTCAAGCTCCTTCACCAATTGATGTAGTGAATAATAGGCTCATCTTTTCATTGTTTGGTATGACTTAGTTCATGGATACTTACAATTCATCAGGTGCTATAAAAGCTATTTAAGAATTTTGTTTCGAGCTTGTGCCAACTATCAATCGATCCAGGCGTTAGATTGGTGTACCATTCAAATGCCTTTCCTTGGAGAGATGCCACTAACTACTTGACCAGGAGATCTCCTTTCAATCCAACATTGCTGGATGTTTCCACGAAATGGGTGATATGCTAGTTAGGATTACCTTTGCCATCCAATTGTTACAATTTTGGAGGCTTATATATAGCCCATAGACATTTTAATACTATCGATCCTCCTTGAATATAGTTTGAAGTATGTACAGGAAAATTTTAAGCTTCTTTCATATTTTTCCTTTATTGTTCCCTCGATAAAGGTCTTGAGTTCCTCAATGGAAATAAATCCATCTACTAAAACATGAATGGTACTTTCTTGTAGAGTGAAATTCAAATTTCTAATTTGAATTAAATTTGATTCATAAAATAAATATGAAAAAAATGATATTATCTGTGAATCATGTTTACCTTTGAGTCAAATTTAAATATCAAATTTGATTCATAAATATATATAATCTACGAGTCATATTTATCTTTGAATCAAATTCATATATAAAATTTGACTCAAAACTGATTTACAATATATATATATACATGTATATATATACATTTTTATCTCATTAATAATACAAGACTGAAATAAAAAGGGAAAATGGGACTTGTTCTCATTACAATTCTTCAAATTAAACTATGCACAAGTTCCCAAAGGGAAATTTGTAAATAATAAAAATTTATAAAAATTATTTAAAATTAATCAAGTGGGTAATTAAAATTCACCAAATTAAGTATAATAGTGGTGAATCGCATGTTGACACATGGTAAAGTTGATGGAGTCCAACAAATGAAAGTTTAGGGAATATCCTGACGAATCAGATAGCCCTATATCACCATTATGGAGGCAATTGACAAATCAAAGCATTCCTATTGGTCACCTCTTTGTCTATAAATAGAAAAGAAAGCTGGGGTCAATGACATAACATCTTGGAGAGGAGACAAAGCTTTGACGCATTAGACTCTAATTTAACTTAAATTTGATTCATAAATAATATATATATATAATCTACGGTCATACTTATATTCAGGTAAAACTTATATATATACTTAAAATTGATTTATAGTATATATACATCTTTATCTCACATATTTGAGTCAAATTTAATTATATAGTTTGATTCAAATAAAATGAGATAAAAAAAAAAAAAAAAAAAAGGAAAATTGGTATTTGTTCTTTTGACAATTCTCATATTTTTTTATAAATTTTCATTGTCTACAAATTATCCATTCGGAATTATGCACAAGCTTTTATAAAAAATATTTAAAATTAATTAAGTGGGTAATAAAAATTTTCCTATTTAATCGTAATAGTAGTAAATCACATCTTGTCATGTAGCAAAGTTGATCGAGCCCAAACAATGAAAGTTGAGGGAGTGTTCCAACAAATCAAATAGCATCATGTCACTATAAAGGAAGCAATTGACCAATCAAAGCATTTTTCTTAGTTCCCTCTTCATCTATAAATAGAAGAGTAAGAGGGCGTCAATGAAATAACATTCAGAAGGTAGCAAACTATGCCAAATCGAACGCTACTCTTCTAAATACATATCAAGAAATTGAAATCAAGCCCAAAGGCCCTTGAAGTAATATCAATCCCCAGATCAAGCTTTAAAGACCCTTGAAATCAATCTATTTCGAGATCAAGACCAAAGCCTTTGGAAGGATCACGACCAGTACCAATTGATAGATCAAGATCAAGCATAAGAGAATATCAAATCCGTGATGAATAGAATCAACAGAGATATATAGAAAATTGTAACCAACCTCAATTCATATAATTAAATATATATATATATATATACTTTATTACAATTATTTTTTATTTGTTTGTAGTTTAATAAATTTTTGAAGATGCAAAATTTATAGTCACAAATTTTTCTTTAAGGAGTTATCAATCAATTTTAGTGCAGCCATTAATATTGACAATGACTTAAAACAGTGATAAACTTTGCATTTTCCTTTTTGATAATTTCATTATAACAACTTCTCATCATTGTCTTGAAACCTATCATTTTTTTTTTTTTTTTTTTGCAACATAAAGAGGGATGAGAGAAGGAATATAATTGTAGAATATAGAGCAACTCTGGCAAAATTAATATCTCCAAATCTAATTGTTGAAAACTAATCTCCATCATTCAAATCGAAGAAATATTTGTCCTCTATTGCTATCAAAATTTCAACTTGATTAGAGTAGAATTAACTACTTGATCATCTGAAAGAAACTCATTGGTAGATTGAAAATAGAACATTTCTGGCTAAGTGAGGCTATTTTCTTTGGCCTATTTTATTTTAATTTTTTTTATTTAATAAAATAGGGTATAGGGTTTTTAGGGTATATTTCACTATAAAATGTGTTTTAAACACATTAATGTTGTTCTAATCATTATATATATAACTCAATAAGTAGCAATCAAAATAATTATATCATTTGATATATATATATATATATATATGTATAACATTTCATCGCAGTAAGTTACGATGTATATGTCTATATATATTATATAAAAAACATCTTATTATGTATATTAAATCAATAATCCGACCAATGGATGTAATCATACATATTAATTATTAACATATATAAAATTTAGACTTAATTCGATATTATTGTATGTCATCAACTGACGTTTGTAATATTAATACAAAAATATACATTTTTTTTCATTTTTGAAAAATCAATTTTTTTTTAATCTAACCATTAGAATTTGTTAAACATATAATAAAATAAAAATCTATAAAATTTAAAAATAATTAGATATTATTTCAAGGTTTAATATTGTGGTGATAAAGTAGTATTCTGAGCATAAAATGTCATATTTGCTCAACCTAAATGTTGTATTTGCTCCACCTAATACAACACTTATAAAATCATTGTATTGGTCAAAAGAAATGTCAGTTTTGCCAAAGTTAATACAACACTTGTCAAAATCATTGTTTTTAAGTTCTACATTTTACAAAAAAGAAAAAGACATTTAGGGGGGAAATCGTAGTTTTTGGCCCAGTAGAAACGATGACAAAGGAGCCTCTATATTTGGTGGTCAAAATGATGGCCAAGGGAGCTACCGCATTTGGTGGCAAAACAACGATAGCTCCTAACAACTGTTTTGGTAGGTGTTGTATCTAGCAACTTTTTTTTTTGTAGTGAATTCACACAATGGAAGTGTATCCCACATGGAAAAAACACAGAGTATATTCTAGAAGTGTGTGGTTATAAAAAGTTCCCCAACTTGTAGAAAAGATGTATTAAGTTACTCTTGTTTATTCTATACGAGAGTCCCCTAGTTTTCTTATACATCTTAATCAAGACCACTAACACATAAGTAACACTTTCCTATATATCACTACATAAACATATTGATACACCTAACATTCAAAACATACATCTTTCTTGCATCTTTTCATGTCTACTCGAAATTAAAGGACCACGACCACATAAAATCCCAATCCCACTAGCTCCTTGTGGTGAACCCTGAACACGCATTGCGAACTCCATGCTACCATATTCCATACCCCTAATTCATTCCAAGGATCGCCCCATATACTCTATTAACAATTCCCCATAATCTCAACATCAGAGGCTAGATAAACAACCCATCTGAGCAGATTATGATGTTCCCTAATCAAAATAGCACAACCTCATGTTGTCAAACTTAGATCAAATAGAATTATCTTTTCTCACATCTAGCCAAATTGGATGAATTCATTAAAGAGAGGCATGCTATGGCCAATTATCCTAAACAGGCATTAGAACTAGCAAATTACATAGCCTATAGTCAAAAAGGGCCCTTCAATAGCAAGAAGCTCAAATACATGCAAAATTTAGCTTCCATAAAAGCCTAGTAAATCCAATTATGATCATTGATCAACTTACTCCAACAAATGCCTTAGCCTCCTCAACAATCAAGTGGTAACAAAACAATCCATTCAATCAATTATTCCACTACTCCAGATATGTAGGATAAAATTTAAGACATGTACTATCAATTATAGACCTTACTCCCTATGTTCCAACCATCTCCCAACACTTGAAACATTCTACTAGCCAACTAATTAAGAGAAGGTTTCAAAATTGCCAATCTACCACTAGGTCTTAAACCTTCCACTATAGAAAGATCCAATGGGTCCATCTAATCAGAAACCTACCTTAAGCATCACACCACTAGTATGTTGATTAAAGTTGTGAATTTGGTGTTATACTTGTGCGTTGATAGCACAATATCCGGGCATGTTAGTTCACTACCTTGCCACTTAATAGCGTTGAACATTTTAATTAATTGGGTACTACCTTTATCCAACATTCTATACATAACATATTCCAAAAGCTAATAAAGCCCATGAAAACATTTGCATAACATTCAATGATGAGACCTTCACAGTCCATAATTACGCTAAAGCAATTGACGTTGAGGCCTTATGTAATATATGTCACCCAAGATGATATTATAAGAAATTGCAAAGTAATTTGCAACCACAAGGAAAATCTCAACTCCTAGAAAATGTGTCAAATGGATTAAGGTCGAGAAATTGCAAAGGTGTAAAAGAGGATTCAAAAAAAAAAAAAAAAGATTTTCCTTTTTTTTGACCAGTTTTCAAAAACAAGTTGGTTATGACCGTGCTTTTGAAGCTATTGAGAAATAGACATTAACACTGATGGAATGCCCTCAAAGACTATGTATTCTGAATGATTATATTGCAATAAAATAGTTATTTATTCAATTTAGTTTGCTCTTTATATTATTGCGCATTTACAGGTCCAAGTATAACAAGTAATGGTCTATGTGTTAAGTCGTTCTTATAGTAGGTATAGACCATGGGTACTTGTTGTACAAGTAAAATTATGTTCTTAGTCATTTGATGGAACTGGGCATTTCATCAAGGTAATACTATTATGTCATGATTTCCAATGAGGAATGATTTACTTAAATCAGTGAATAGTTCACTCACATCATAGCAACATATTGCGAATACGTATAATTGGACCTGTAGTAGTGGTCTCTCTCAAAGTACTATAATTATAGAGATTAGACTATTACTGCTACAACGTGGACTTGAGTATGAGTTTGTGGTCTGGCGAAGCTAGAGTTTTACACTTCGATATATGTTGGGTGAGATTTCTTTTGTGAGGTCAATATCCCTGTATGTTGGGTGTATTGCTTTAGTTAGTTAAGATGACCTCATACAAAAGAATTTCTATGCCTCATTTAGTGAGGATTAATAACCCGTTTGTGATTGTCGAAGAAAATCTAAATAATCCAGGGCCCTAAGAACGTGACTTTAGAATGTATGCTTTTGGGTACCTCCCAATGTTAAGCAGATACATTCAAGTAGGTCATGGATTACCGGACTAGAAATCTAAGGATGGTAGATGTCTTTGAGATGGGTGTTAATACATTTATCTTGTCTCATTGATGAGTGTTACATAGAGGGGTAATTCTGTAATTTCACTTGTAGGTTGGAGACTATGCTTTAGCAGTATTATTCTTGGGGTCAATATTTCCATATGGTGATGAATGAGAATATTTAAAATGATAAAATACAACTAGTTGATTGCAAGGGTATTTTTGTCATTTTAGTAGCCATGAATAGTATGTCTTTTGATCCCCAAAGCAGCTCAAGTTACCTTGGTGTTGTTTAAACATAATATGGTTTTATTGGATAATTGATTGGAAGAGAAACTAAATTTATTCTAAGAGACCATTTAAGTAATTATTTGGGCTAGAATAAATTAATTAATTAGGATGATATATGTTGACATATATTAAGAGTCCAATTAGAATTAATTAATTAGTCTAGGGTATTTTATAAGGCCCAAAAAAGACAATTAATTAATTAAGAGGTTTGAACCAGTCTTGTACAGATTTTTTGAGCACAAAACTTAGCCCATTTAGGATTAGGAAATTTCGGTCATTAGGACTTTGTCAAGTCCTTGGCTGGCCTGCAACTAGTTGTGAAACCCTACTTTTTCTCTCTCTTTTTCCCCTCTTCTCCTGCACACCACTGCTCTTCCTTCTCTTCTTCTTGCCTTCTACTCCGTCCAAGACGAAGCTTAGCTTCAGCCAATCTTCTCTCTTGGTTGGAGACCATTTTCCTTTTTGTTTTTTTACTTGCTTTGAAGTTTTTAATTTTATGTGTCTCTTTGTGTATCTTCTATTTTTTTCAATTTTTTCTATCATTTTTTACTCTTCAAATGCAAGTATATCAAGTATTTTTTCTTCTCTTTGAATAATTTATCTTTAAACCTAGTTCTTATTTGGGCCCTTTACTCGACTATTATCTTTCTCTCAAACTTTCTCTGAGATTTTTTATGCTTCTAGGATCGCTTAGGTTGTTACAAAAGGAGGAAGATGAAGTTGAGCTCTACTTGAAAATGATGACTGTAATCAATGACGGGAATATTGAAGAAATAGTTAGAATTATTTTGTTGTTCTATGTGTTGTTTATATTTGGTATTTTATCTGACTCAAGTATTTTTTCTGCCACCTTTTTTAGGTTGGATGTGTACTCTATTACCATGATTGATGTTTATTCATTTGTGTGTAATATTTTCCTTCATTAATGAAATTTCACTTATTAAAAAAAAAAAGTCCTTGGTTGGCCGAAATTTTTGAGGTAGTATCCAAGTAGGTTTCAGTTTTCCTTTTAGATAAGATAGCTAATTTTTTTTGTTTCCTATTCATACGGGAAGAACATACCAAAAAAGAAATTATCTTAAAAGCAATAGAAACCTAGGAAAAACACTCATGATTGTGCCGCCACTCTCTCCTTTTTTTCGGTACACTCTCTGTTCCTTGCTAATAGAATTTTTATCCACTAAATGCTCTCACCAAGCTATGGCTTAGAACAAGGAAGAGTCATACTTTGAAAGGATAAAATGAAGAAAGTTGAAGAAGTTTCATGCAAAAGAGTAGAAGATTGGCCAGAATCCCTACGGTAGAGCTGGCGCCATCTCAATCCCTTCCATTTCAAGTTCAAGTATAAGTTCCAGTACATCCCTTTGTTGGTTAATCCGCAACTGACATGAAAAAGTAAGTACTTTCTTCTAGATGTGGCTCTTAAAACTAAATTTCTTCTGCTGTGTTGTTGCTTTAATGTTTTCTCAATCCTTCAATTGGTATCAGAGCCAAGTTTCATCTAGTAGCATGTACTAGGGTTAAAACTGGAAAAGGTGGTTCCTTACTAACTTAAAAAATGAATCTTTGTGATTTTGTGGATCCCTCGTATGATGGTTTCTAGATTACATGTACACCTTGTGAGTGGTGGTATAGGATCTTGTAATCAGTAATTTATCATTTTATTGGTTTCATAGTTAAAATACGATGTACACCTCGTGTGTGGACGTATAAGTCATTCTAAAAGTTAATTATTTAGATCAAAAGTTTGTATCTTTTCTTATTTTGTAATAATATGATTATGGAGCCAACAAGGATCAACAATAAAGGCTTTCGTAGTGACTTGCAATTCTGCAATAGAGGCTCAGACAAGCTCTAGACATAGATAGATTTTCTTTTTTTTTTTCCGTTGGTTTTGAAACCATGGATACGAGGTTTATTTTCTTACAATTGCTTTGTTTATTTCAGCATAAATAATTTGCATGAAAATGGTTAGTATGAAGGAATCACCCTTAGGATTAAACAAGATCATTAATTTTTATTCATGATGTTTAATCTAGTATTTTGGTCACTTAGGAATTAATGAATAGTTTGAGCATGGAAAAGGTTAAGGTTTACTTTTGATGTCATGCTTATTTCGTTATTGTGATCAAATGCACAATTTCTTGTGAGACCAAAGTCTCACAGGGTAGGATGGTTTTTGAAAAAATGTTTTAATCTTAGAAACTTTAAAAATAAAGGAGTTTATTGTTTATTCTCTCAAAGGGTTTAATCCTTGACATAGAGAATAATATTGAACTTAAGGTTGTTTAATAAAGTTTTTTATTTGGTTATTAACTTAGAATAGTAAAATAAATTCATGGTTTATTCTCTCAAAGAGTTTAATCCTAAACATAGAGAAAAATATTGAATTTTAGATTTTACTAAAGTTAATGAAACCATAAGATTATAGAAAACGTTTTTGGGCCTAAAACTCTATTTTCAATAAAAGATTAAGTGGCAGACGGGTTCCAACGGCCCCATGGCTTCCATCACAACTCTCATTAGAGATAGTGGATTCCCTCGTGTTATTCTGAGCATGGCCCCCTATAGGATGGATTTCCACAAGTATCTAGAACTAATTGAAGAGTAAGAATTAAGGCCTAGGGTATTTGTTGGGATCGCCCAACCTACGTTGGAGGTTTTATCATTAGATTATCCATGGGTGGTGTGAATAAGTGGACATCCTATTGGTGGAACTTTTTCTAGATCATTACCCGTTAAGGAAGATTGATTCGTGGTGGTTATACACTTAACTTAGGATGCTATTAATTGTCCCACAAAGCTCTATTAGCTTTTCTAAGAGCCAAACTATTTATATTATTGATAATAGTTTTAAGAGTTATCTATTATCAAAGAAATAATCTTGTAAACTAAATGAATGTTTTTTGTAATATTTCATAAATGTCGGGTTTCAATCCATTGTCAATCATTTTCAAGGAGAATAAGTTGACAAGCCCAAATTATGGGGACAGGAAGAGGAACCTGAACACAGTACTTACTGCTTAAGAGTACAAGTATGTTCGTACGGATCCCTTTCTTGAGGTTTGGGAAGATTCCACTAATCAGGAATGAGAGGCCGAGAAGGCATGGAAGAAAGCCGACGAGATGACTAAATTCTATATGTTGGCTTCTATGTCTAATGTGCTCCAATCTAAGCATGAGCGCATGGCCACTACGTACAACATTTATTTGTCATTGTGAACAATCTTTGTTGATAAGAGCCAGCTTGCAAGCCAGGAAGCTTGATAACATATAGATTTATACATTTTCGACCCTTAATACTTAGTATTTAATATATCTCTGTACCATTCATAGGACTTTATTTTTTATTTGGATTATTATGCTTTAATAAGATTAATATTAAATTGTTGGATTTTTAATTATGTTTTTATTCTATTTCAGGCCCAAATCCAAATGACCTGGCAAACCTTATGTTATAGTATTATGAAGCCCAATATGCAAGAGAGACGACCTAGATTGAAAAGGCTCGTAAAATCCAAGAAAAAGAGGAGAAAACCTTAATAAAAGGAGAGATCAGATTTGAAGAGGTCGACGCGGGCTATGCCCATTGTTAGCGTGTGAGTTCGAAAATCAGAGAAGAGAGGAGGCACTGTTCACGCGGAGTTACTGTTCACGTGTTACTGTTCATCGCAATTGTTGAGAGAGATTTTCGAGAAATCAAAGACGCATTATAAGATTTTGTAATGGCAACTTAAACACCCTGTAATCGGTTTAGGGGAAGATGCTTCCAAGGCAATTCAGAGTTCCAGAACATCATTGATATCGGGTTTCTAATTTGATTTTCAGATTTGATTG
>JAXGGT010004873.1:0-23438 GCA_035583425.1 Marsdenia floribunda | reverse complement strand
ATATATATATATATAAATTTTTAATAGTTTGGTACTAATCTGTTTCCTAAGGATTATCTTTTTGTTGTAACTTAGAATGTTAGGATTATCTAGTTTCCTTATTCTTTATTCTCTTGAGAGCAAGAACCCTTATTAGTTTAATATTCTATACTGTTTTATATTATTAAATTTATATTAAAAATATATACCTGTTTTAATATCCCAACAAACAAAAAGTGAATTGTTAGTTTTCTATTTTAATGACTATCTTAAAGATATATATATATATAAATTTTTAATAGTTTGGTACTAATCTGTTTCCTAAGGATTATCTTTTTGTTGTAACTTAGAATGTTAGGATTATCTAGTTTCCTTATTCTTTATTCTCTTGAGAGCAAGAACCCTTATTAGTTTAATATTCTACATTAAGCTTTGTACAATTCTAAAACTAGCCCCTTCGTAAGGGTTTCGGTTGAGTTATCCAGAAAAGCCACAATTGTGAGTCACATATTTTATGCATGAGCAAAGTATCACAAATTTTAACATATTTTAACAGCCTGTGAAAAAGGCCTTTATTTCTTCAAGCACTAATGTTGGCATCAACATGGTAACAAAAGACTGTTTCTTGCCCACCAAAGTAACAACAATACAACTTATGTTCTCACATTAAGTTGTAGCTTTGGAGTCCAGAGATATGCATGCAGTTAAAGATGAACTTCCCATAATAAGAGGGCAAGTAAAGATTCAACAAAAAATACAAAAATTTATGTGAAAAATTTGTCAGTACAGTAGTTTGCTAGTTAATGGAATGCTGGACAGAAGGATATTATGAATAGAAAAACAATGCCATAAATGCAAGGAGGAGGAAGAAAGTACGGTGCATATGCTATATAGCACGACCGGCGATCAGGAAAGCAGCGGCGACCAGCAATCTGGCGAGGCTCGTTACCATGACGAGAAGAGGGGCACGATAGGGAGAAAAGAAAGGAAAGGGGAAAGAGAAAGGGAAAAAGGAAATTTTATATGTGGGAGGGGTAAACCCTAATATGAATATTATATTTTTAATAAATACTAAATTATATAATATATAAATATTATAATTTGTTCGCGAACGCTCGATTATATTAACTAACACTGTTCGAGTTCGCTCGAAAATTAATCGAGCTTAGTAAAATATTTGAATTTGGCTCGTTTAATAAACAAACGAGGTTTAATCGAACATAAACGAGCTTTGTTCGCGAACATTTGGTTTGTTTAACAGCTCTAAGTATAATTACCTTAGCTCAACTCGACACGATTGTCACCCTAGTTATTGAAGGTAATCACAGTCTACGATAATCCAACATTGCACTTCCTAACTATAAAATCTATAGTCCAACCGTAACCCGTTAATTTCGTGTCGTGTTCGTGTCGGGTTATCGTATCGGGTTAGATATTGCCACCCCTATGAATAATTGATTCACAACAGCCTTAGCAATTGGAGAGTTTGTTCTAAAAGCTGCCTTTTAGATCATAATTTGATTCAGCTGCAGCTGTTATCTCAATTATCGCCATTAAGCATTTAACCAACAATTCACCTTATCCCTTCTCGACAAGCTTTGCCAAACTTAGCAGACCCTTTGTCTCTGTTATCCTCTTACTGTTCAACACACTTCCCCTAGCAAGCATCCATAGTACTTCAACACAACTAATTTTCAGCCTAAGCTTCACTTCTGGTTCCTCCTCCTTCTTCTCCTCCTTATTATGTCCTTCCTTGCTACTGTCATTCACGTTATGCATTGAAAACGAAGCATGTGATTTCTCTAAAATTCGTTATTAATTTGCACAATGGAATGAAAACTATGCTTCACAATTTTAAATTTTGGATCATCAACAAAAACATCTCTTGACAACAATGTAACAAGTGGCTTAATTACATTTTCCCTCACAAAACACTCTTGAGCAAGGGGAGAATACTCTGCCATTCTGGCTACTAAATTTGCCAGCTTAATTTGAAGCTTGGTTGGTAAATGGGTTAATCATGTTTGGGTTATAAATGGGTTGAACCCGAGTAACTTGTTTCCAACCCGCATAATCCGTTTAAATAGTAATTAATTTTTTATTTAATTATTACTATATTTAATTATTTTTATAAGTTAAATAGGTAAATAATTGGGTTAGCGGGTTGATATCGTATAATCGTGTTAACGAGTTAATGGTTTTGAATCATATACGTGTCATAATCAGGTTGGTGAGTTGACACGATTAATTTTCGTGTCATGTTCGGGTTCAAATATCTTGTGTCATTTCGGGTTCGGGTTGACAAGTTAACTATAATTATCTTAACTCAACCCAACACGAATACACAAACTCGACACGATTGCCACCCTAGTTATTGAAAGTAATCATGGTCTACGATAGTCCAACCTTGCACATCCGAACTATAAAATCTATAGTCCAATCGTAACCCTTTAATTTCGTGTCGAGTTATCGTATCCGGTTAGATATTGCCACCCCTATGAATAACTTATCCACAATAGTTTTAGCAGTTGGAGAGTTTGCTCTAAAAGATGCCTTTTAGATAAGAATTTGATTCAGCTGCAGCTATTATCTCCATTATCGCCATTAAGCATTTAGCCAACAATTCACCTTGTCCCTTCTCGACAAGTTTGGCCAAACTTAGAAGACCCTTTGTCTATGTTATCCTGTTACTGTTCAAGACACTTCCCCTATCAAACATCCACAGTGCTTCTAACACAACTAATCTTCAGCCTAAGCTTCACTTCTGGATCCTCCTCCTTCTTCTCCTCCTTATTATGTTGTCCCTTTTTACCGTCATTCACGTTATGCATTGAAAACGAAGCAGGTGATTTCTCTCCAATTCCTTATTAATTTGCACAATGGAATGAAAACTTTGTTTCCCAATTTCAAATTTTGGCTCATCAACAAAAACATCCCTTAACAACAATGTAACATGTGACTTAATTACATTTTCCCTCATGAAACACTCTTGGTCAAGGGGAGAATACTCTGCCATTCTGGCCACTAAATTTGCCAGCTTAATTTGAAGTTTGGCTGGTGAATGGATTAATTGTGTTCGGATTGTAAATAGGTTGAACCCGAGTAACTTGTTCCCAACCGGCATAACTCGTTTAAATAGTAATTAATTTTTTATTTAATTATATATTTTAATTTATTATTAAATTATTAAATTATTTTTAATATTTTAATATTTTATATATAAATAAATTACATAATATTGATATTTTTATAAGTTAAATAGGTAAATAATTGGGTTAGCGAGTTGATATCGTGTAATCATGTTAGCGAGTTAATGGTTTTGAATCGTATACGTGTCATAATTGGGTTAGCGGGTTGACATAATTAATTTTCGTGTCATGTTCGGGTTTAACTTTTTCATGTTATTTCGGGTTCAAGTTGATATGTTAAGTATAATTATATTAGCTCAACCCGACACAAATACACGAATTCGACACTATTGCCACCATAGTCCAACCTTGCACATCCTAACTATAAAATCTATAGGATCCCTTGTGAGAATATTTACCACGAGAGAAACAAGGGTAATTGCACCTTTGGTAGTGCAACTAAATCATAGGTATCACGATGTTGCAGCAGAAGCTGCAATTGCCCTTGAGAAATTTGCTTCTCTTCAGAACTTTCTCAGCATGGAACATTCGGAAACAATCATTGAGTTTAAAGGGTTGGAGCCTCTAAGGAAATTGTTCAAGGGCTGTAATATCCCTTATCTTATTATTTTATTCTATTTTTGAAAGGGCATTATGATAATATTTATTATTTATTTATTTATTTTGAATAATAATAATTATTATTATTATTAAATTATTAATCCTTCTCCTACTAGGACTACAATTCATATTTATCGTTATTATTATTGTTGTTGTTATTAAGCCCTTAATACTTTTCCTACAAGGATTAGGATTCATAGTTTTCTAGAACTACTATTTCTTTTTAACTCTATAAATAGAACATAAGATCCTTAAACAAGGTAAGTAGACTTTAAATCTCTCTCATATTTTTACCGCTTTATTGGAGCTCTGAATTTATTCTAACTTAGGCATCGGAGGAGCCGCCCGGGGAACCAACCCATCTTGGCTTTACTTTTGCAAGATAAAGGATTTTGCTCAGGAAGCGGATGAGGGAAATCAACCGAAAGGATTGATCTACCCTCAATCCAAGTTAACATCCACATCATAATTGGCGCCCACCAGATTCTTAAAATCGATGGACCCCTCTTTTCCCCCCAACAAACGAGCAACTCCCTCCACCTGCTTCAGGTTTCACATCTTCCATTCCTCCTTGTCGTTGGCTCATCTGATCCAAAAGATCACATCAAATGCTATACCACCATTATGATGACCCAATCTACCAATGATATGCTCCTATGTCGTTGTTTTGCTAGCTTTTTGGGTGGGCGAGCATTAGATTGGTTCCAGTCTCTCCCACCCAAGAGCATTGCTTCCTTTGATCAGTTAGGCGATTTGTTTCTTCAACGTTTCACTAGTAGTCGCGTCCTCAAGAAACCAAGAACACATCTTCTACACATTAGGCAACGGTCCATAGAGCTATTATCAGATTATTCTAAGCAATTCCACTATGAAAGTTTACAATTATATAATTTGATAGACGACGCTTACATCAAAGCTTTTTGCATTGGCCTCCGTCTAGGCCACTATTCCGAAAAGTTGAACATCATGCAACCACAGGCAATGATAGATCTTCTAGACAAAATCAATAAATGGGTTAAGGGAGAAAACTTAGAGAAATCAAAAAGGGAGATCGGACAGTTTGAACAAGACAAATTGATAAAGGCAAACTCCCGAAGGGATAACAACCACAGAGATCGAATTTGTCATTACACCCCCAATTATATCAATCCAACTTTCAAGAGGTTCTCTCCTCGAGAACCCTACTTCAAGAAACCACCTCCCCCTGTTGATGATTATCTTCCAAGAAATGCTTTTCCCCAGATGCGGCACAACCCACTTCAATATTTAGCCCATCATCACGCACAAATTATTGCCCAAGAAGACAACTAAGCATCTACAACGATCCAGAGTTCATGGACAAATATTTTCCTCATCTCACTATCACTCCCAAAGATGATCTACAACGTCTCACTCCTTTAAATGTTAGTTGATCTATCATTCTACAAGAACTGAAAGATCCAGACCTTCTTCCCCCTCCAAGACCTATATTTGCATCCAGAGACAAAAGAGACCAATCACAATTTTGCAAATATCACAATGACATCGGCTATCTCACAGACGATTGCTTTTCCTTAAAATAAAACATCGAAACAGTTATACGAAAATGTCACTTCCAAGAATACATAGACAAATCTATACGATCGAAAAAAGAGGAGAAACCCTTGAAGATCATCAACATGATATCAGGAAGTTCATCCCGACCCTAGGGAGATAGATGTCAAGGGAAACGCCAACGCACAAATAGCACGAATGACAATGTTCGACTAGTTATCTCATTAAACATCGCCAATTGTTTAGTGAAAAGAATCTTGATAGACACTGGAAGTTCAACCAATATCATTTACCTGGAAGCTATCAATGCAATGAACATTCCATCATACTCCATTACAAACGACCGTATTCCTCTCATTGGTTTCACGGGAGCCACGATCATCGCGGAAGGTTAGGTAAAACTACCAATCAAATGGAGAAATTCTAACAATTTTATTACTTAATTTGTAGATTTTTTTGTGGTAGACGCTCCAGCAGTATACAACGTCATCTTGGGATGGCCAGACTTCAATCAAATGCAAACTCACATAAGTACTTTCAACAATGAGATCACCATGGAAATCAATGGAGTTCTACACTCAATTCAAGGTGACGTTACACAAGCACAAAGTTGTTTCTTAACAGCTACAAATAAGCTGAACATTCTGAGACAACAAAGACTCTCGATACACTTTCAACCGAGAGAATCGAACCTACTGCTAAGATAGAAGAATACCAAGTTATGAACCAAACTGAAAAAAAACTCAAAATTGGACATCATCTCCCTTCCCAACTGAAAGAAGATCTCAAATGAATCCTCACTGATTTCCAAGATATCTTTTCTTGGTCATCTCATCACTTAGGCATCATCCCCCACCACTTCGCCGAACATCACCTTGGTAGCTCACCATCTACCAAACCCATCATCCAGAATAGAAGGTTTTTTGCTATAGATCGACAGGAAGCTATCAAGAAAAAAGTTGCAAATCTGCTAAGTGCAGATAACATCTGTAACATTCGGTTCCTTTCATGGGTTTCCAACCCAATTCTTGTCCCAAAATCGGATGGATCCGGGCAAATGTATATCGATTTCACATTTGTAAACAAACACATTCCAAAACGGTCATTTCCATTACCAAAAATTGATCAACTGGTTGACGCCACATCAAGTCACGCCCTATTATATTTCCTAAACACACACAAACGGTACCACCAGATCCAAATTGCTAAAGAAGACGAAGACAAAACTTCCTTCATCACTCCTCATGGATTGTATTATTACAAACACATGCCTTTTGGATTGAAGAAGCAGGTGCAAAATTCCAAAACATGGTGAACAGAATGTTTGCATCCCAAATAGGAAGAAATGTGGAAGCATATATTGATGATATTCTCATCAAGACCAAAGAAAAATCAAAATTTCTAGGCGATCTACGAGGAACCTTCAACACTATTTGCTCGCATGGCATGAAACTCAATCAAAAAAAAAAATGTTCCTTTGGTATAAAAGCCAGTAAATTTCTTGGATATATGGTATCACACAAAAGAATCGAAGCAAATCCATCAAAAATCCAAGTCCAACCGGATATGCAACCCCCTCAGAATGTGAAAGACGTTCAAAGACTCACTGGACGCATCATGGCCCTCAACAGATTTCTGGCAAAGTCAGGTGAAAGATCTCTTCCCTTTTACAAAATTCTTCGCAGCATGAAATTTTCATATTTTATTTGGACTAAGGAATGTCAGGCAGCTTTTGAAGATCTCAAAGCTCATCTGGGCAACCCATTGCTTCTAGTCTCTCTAAACCCAGAAGAAGCTTTGAATCTATACTTATCTGTATCTGAAGAAGTTTTAAGTTCAGTCCTTTTAGTTACATGGTAGAATACAGATCACCCAGTATACTATCTAAGTCATTTATTGCAAGGACCAGAACTTCAATATTCTAAAATTGAAAAACATGTTTTGACATTGATCATCACATTCCGCAAATTGATCCAGTACTTTCAAAGACATGACATCATCGTCTATACAAATGTCTCCATCAAACAAGTTATATACAACCCAAACGCTTCAAGACGATTAATGAAATAGGCCATTGAATTATCTAGACACACGATTGACTTCCGTCCCAGAAAAGCTATCAAAGCCCAAGCCCTTTCTGACTTTCTGATGGAATGTACCATTCCCAGAACACCATCAACTCCAAATGATCATACTCCAGATGATCATAGTCATATTCCTGACTTAAAAGATTGTTGGATCGCTTACATTGACGGATCTTCTTCAACTTACTTAAAAGGAGCCGGTTTCATACTACGGAACACTAAAGCAATTCGTCTTGCCTATGCATTGAAATACAACTTCTCTATCACGAACAATGATTCAGAACACAAAGCCTTGTTGGCCACCCTCCGCACTGCCATCGATCTCAACATTCGTTCACTCATAGTGTAAACTAACTCTCAAATACTTGCCGAACAAGTCAACACCTCATATGAAGCTAAAGAAGCAAATATGCAAAAATATTTGCAGAGAGTACAAAACCTCTCATCGTCCTTTGCATATCTCAAAATGGAACATATTCCCAGACAACAAAATATAGAAGCCAATACACTATCAAAATTGAAATCTGGATCGCCCTTATAACGTTGTTAGCTGGAACCATTAACAAAACGTTCCATCAAAGAAGATATCATCATGACTTTAAATACAGAAATCACCTGGATGACACCTCTTTTATCCTACATCAGAGATGGACTCCTCCTAGACAATAGCCAAGCAACAAAAAAGATCACATCATCCACCTCAAAATGCACCATTATGAACAATCAATTATATAGAAGAGGTTTTTCTTGGCCACTACTAAAGTGTATAACTACAGATGAATGGAACTATGTTTTGCAAGAAATTCATGAAGGAATATGTGGCGTGCACATCGTTGTTCAAAGTCTAGTCCAAAAAATCATGAGAGTAGGTTATTTTTTGCCAACTATGGAAGAGGATGCCTTACAGTTTGTCCAAAAATGTGAAAAATTTCAAATAAACGCAAACCTTCATCATCTTCCAACATATGAATTACATTCATTATCTTACCCCATCCCCTTCTACTAATGGGGAATGTACATTTTGGGACCTTTCCCAAAAGCTATTGGAGGACTTCAATTTCTTTTCGTTACCGTTCATTACTTTACAAAATGGGCAGAAGCAAAACCTACGGCCACCATTACTTCCAAAAATGCCAGAGACTTCTTTTGGAATGATATAATCACCAGATTCGACATCCCAAAAGTTTTGATCACTGATAACGGAACTTAATTTGAATCCAAAGATTTTCAGATGCTTTGCACAGAACTACTCATAGATCATCGTTTTTCATTTGTTGGTCATCCACAGACGAACGGACTAGCAAAAGTTACAAACCGCATCATTCTCCAGGGATTAAAAAAGAAACTCGATTCTGCCAAAGGACGATGGATCGAAGAACTACCTCATGGTCTGTGGTCCTATCGTACTACACCTAATGCTAGAACGGGCGAATCCCCTTTCAACTTGTGTTTTGAAACCGAAGCACTAACACTAGTAGAAATTGGTAGTACATCCCTGCGGATAGACTTTTTTGATGAAACATCCAACAATTAAAAGATTGTAGAAAATCTACACATGTTAGACGATATCAAGGAAAAAACCATGTAGAAAGAGGCGCACTACAAATGTCTGTTAAACCAATATCATAGCAAAAGAGTGAAACCATACCTTTAACAACAAGAGATCTTGTCCTCCACAAAAAATGAAGTAAGCAGACAAGAACCAAGCTGAAAACTTGATAAAACATGGGAAGGACCATACATCATCAGAAAAGATAATGACAATGGAAGTTATAAACTTCAAGATATGAACGGTAGAGAACTTGCTTGTACTTGGAACACCAGGAATTTCAAAAAAATCTTCCCATAGATATCATCTCTCATTTTTCAAAAGTCATATACTTTATTGTCTTATGGACTTCACTCTTTTTTTTTTTTTTTTTTAACTTTTCCCTTTTTCATGAGAAGATACATCAATTTTGATTATCGATCATTATTATTACTATTTATGAAACTAATCATCTTCTTTCAAGATAATCCATTTTTATTATTATTCTCTGCAAATTGACATTTTTCAAATTATTATCATTTACATATACATCATATATAAACACAAATGTTAGTCATATAATAAAAGATCAAGTATTTCCCATATTACAATTCCAAAATTTTTACATCATCCAAAACAGAATCCAGTCTAACAATAAAAGATCAAGTATTTCCTAGATTACAATTTCATATTTTTTACATCGTTCAGAAAAGAACCCAGTCTAACAATAAAAGATCAAATATTTCCCAGATTACAAATTTTTACATCATCCAAAAGAGAATCTACCCATTTAACAATCATAAAATCAATTCATAGACGATGGGTCCACCTCCATCGTCTCTTGCCTTCCATCATTCTCTAGAGCTCTATTAGTTGTCTTTGCACACTCATCCCGTCCCACAGCGCTCTCCTCTACCATAACCGCTTGCTCAACTACCCTATCATCCACCCTCCTCAGAATATTTTCCCCGTCATCACCTTCTTCCATCATAGTATCTTCAGCTCCACAGTAAGAAACGTCCCTAACAATGCTTTCTCAACATACCCTTCGTCCCAAGGCATAACATATTTCTTGTCAAATTCTGCATCAAAATAAACCTAAAAATCTTTTGGAAAATTGAATTGAAGGTGTTTAGCATGCACATAAGAAGCAGCCTGTTTAAACGCATCGCGAATAGTCATTAAATTAACTTTGTTGATCATATTTTAGCATTGCTCAAATCTCAAAAATGCCTCACGACAGAAGTTAAATGTCTACGCGTTTATATTTTCCTCATCGTTTTCATGTTTATCTTTCAAAAATTTAGTCGCTTCCTCCCACTTGTTTCAACATGTGTTCTCCTCCCAATATTTCACCTCCCATGAACTAAAGGTCTTCTTCAGATCATCCACTTCTTCCGGAAGAGACTCTACTTTCCTTTTCTCTGAAGCCAACTCTTCTTCTATTTTGGCTTTGGATGATGAAACCTCTTCCAACTCAGACTTCAAAGCTTTCCTCGTCACTATCTCTTTATCGGCTTTTTCTTTGATACGATTGTAACGCCAGAACATTTCAACATTGGAAAACTAGCCCTATAAGAACACAGACGATCATTAGTTACAAAACATTAACTATATCATTAACTCCTTTAACTTCAAATAGATGATCACCAAACTCACATTTCTGCCTCAACCAGTATCCTTCGAAATCCGCCATACTATACTTACTCAATGCGGAACCCTCAGCCAGAGGACACCCTTGCAAAAGATAATCTTCAAAATCTTTTGGGTTTGTCAGCCTACCTTTCGTCATCACACTCCATTCTGGCAAGAACTTAACCCCTTTGTCTTTTGGCACTTTGGCTTCACTCACTTTAGTTTCCTTATCATCTGGTTTAGACGATGGTAGCTCCTTACCCATCGTCTCCTCCAAAACTCTGATGTTCTTCCCAAACCCAGCATCTTTCTTGGTTGTAACTTTTTGTCTCACCTTAGCACCACTCTCTTTTCTGCAACATTACAACTTTCACACTAAACGATCCCTTTTTCGTCAACTCTTTCGATGATAATAATTCATCACTTTTCTTCCCTTGATCATTTTTGGATTTCTTCTCCTTTTCTGCAAATTCTCTTGGAGCATAATAAAAAATACCTCAAACAAATAACTTCCTTTATGAGGAGGAGAAGCTAAAACCTTACTACATGATATCATAAATTTACCATCGTCCAGTTTTCTTTTATTCTTCTTAGCCAAGAGAGCTTTAGCAATAGCTTGCGTAGCACCAGCTCATGCAAAGCATTAGCAATTCATGAAGGTTTGTTACGAAAAATACGAATGATCACCCAAAAAATAACATAGGCGATCATGAAGAAAGAAAGATTAAATTATTCCAGACTAGAACACCAAGTACCACAAACAATCAGTAAAATAATAGACTAAGTCAACAAATCAAATCAATAGACAATCATAAGAAAAAGTTAAATTATTCCAATGTAGAACATCATAAATGATCCGCAACGTAATATACCAAGTCAACAAATCAAATCAAATAGACGATCACAGAGAAGTTAAGTTATTCCAAACTACATAGACAATCAGAAGAAAATAGAACATCACCAACGATCCACAACATAATACACCAAGTCAACAAATCCAATCATATAGACGATCACAAAGAAGAAGTTAAGTTATTCAAAACTAGAAAACGAGGTTCCTTAGACGATCGGAAATATCATAAAACAAACCAACAAATCAAAACACATAGACTATCACAAAGAAGAAATTTCTATTCAAGCTACCAGATAACCAATAAAAACAAATCCAAGTTATTTAACTCAAAATGAACATATAACCAACAAAAATAAGATGTACAGACAATCGACAAGAAAATAGAAACTACATCATCAAGTACGATTCATACTTAGCCAAGAGAGTTTCACAATACGATCCCCTGCTAAACCTACAGCCTCAAGCAACCCCGCAGGCCAATCCAAATACACATCCAATGTCAAACTCAATGTGTTCAACTTCATAACATCGGTACTCATCTTCATCCCACTCGCGTATCGTCTAAACTCATTGCTCAGACGAAACCTATAATTCCATAGCTGCAATAAACCTAAATCCTGGAAAGCATTATACAGTAGATAAAAGAATGTTTTTTTCCTAGCCGTGGACACTTGTCGACTAATCAATCAGAGGAGCTGAACCAGGGCGACAAGTAAAAAAATAAAACCCTCATCCTTCTTTCGTCTCATACCTTTGTTGAATCAGGGGAAAAAAAAATGCCTAAAGGTATCAAACTTATCGCCACTCCACTAATTCTACATAAGATTATAAAACCTATAATCACTCTTATCCCATTTGGCAATATTTGCCCAAGATTAATTTGCCAAAATTTTACAATGTCTTCAAACAATTTATGTATAGGAAACCTTAGACCAGCTCTCAACTACGCAATATAAACTACCATGTCATCGTCTTGACAATCATTGGCATGCATACCACCACGAAGATAAACAATTTCATATTCCTCATCAAATTCATAATCCCTTCTCAACAAATACACTTTCTCTTCGTCCAAATTAGACTCCATTGTCAAGTACTGAGCCACTCCCATTTTCCTTTCTTTTTCTTCACTAAGAACAATATCTAGTTCAATCTATGCAACCTCATCGTCTCCAGGTTCATATAAGTTTGCCAACTTTTCATCCACTTTGTGTATGTAAGGCATCACCACCTCTTGCCCTTGACACCCATATGCATTTCCACATCCTCTACCATTCTTTGTTCGAAGATACCCCATTTTCATCACCCTGACTCTATCAAAATCAATTTCTTCTTTCTCTTCTACAAAAAACCGATCATCGTCATCGGACAAAGCACTTTCGTAGTCTTTAACCACCCATTCCTCATTTTGTTCTGGAGAACTATCTTTAGTTTCGTCCCCTTCGTCCATTGAGATATCACCAAGGATGCTATGATAACTTGAATCACTCTTTTCTACATCCTCCTGCCTCACCTCACTTTTTTCACCATCCAGATCGTCTAGGTCTACTTGTTCTTTTTCCCTTTCATTTTCTACATTTATCCCACTTCCCTCACCTACTTCCGCAAGATCAAGCCTGGACAATCTGGTCTCTGGTCTAACCCTAGATTTAGACGATCCAACCTTAAGACTAACACTGGATGATCCCATCCGCCAAGACGACACATCACTTCTAGACAATGACATACTTCTAGACGATCCATTATTCCCAAAAGATGCTTCACTCGCAAATAACCTCTCGTGATCCCAGCTTGTACCACTATAATCTTCCATGACTCAAAACAACAATGTAGAACAAAAAAAAAAAATTGGAAGAAAGAATAAGACGCACCTGTATTAGAAGAAGACATTGTTAGACTCTTTCAAACGATGATAAGGTTTGCTAGACCTAGCACAGATGTTAACACAAATAGCTGCATATATTTACAAGACGATCCCACCTATTAGACGATCAAAAAACATAAAAGAAAAAATAACAACTTTTACAAAACATTTCTCACTGGAACAAGATCTAAACCCAGGTATCGGAAGATTCCAATGGTCATCGAAAAACGGGCACAATTCCCAAGTCACAGCAAAATCATAAACAACACTGATAAGGATGGGTTAATCCTAAGTTTGGCCCATTTCATAAATTTATATCCGATTTAGCCTTATATTTGAAACTAAGTGCAGGAATAGCTGCGAGTAAGTCGCATCCTGAGGATGCAACTTCACTTACTATAAATAGTAAGTTACAGTCTGAGGATAGTACTTACTATTTATGATAAGACACATCCCTCAGGATGCGACTTCTTTGATCTATCTCCCCGTTCGCTCAAAACCCCCAAAAAAAATTAAAAATAAACTTAATAACTCAAATAATAAATGAAACTAAAACCCTAATAGTAAACCCTAAACCCTAAACCTTAATAGTAAAACCTAAACCCTAATATTAAACCCTAAACCATAAAGAAACAGTAAATTCTTAATCCTAATAGTGAAATGAAAACTTTAAATTGTAAATCGAATAGTAAATTTGAAAACATAAAAAATTGATAAACTAAATACATCATAATTAAAAATTAAAATAACGAAAAGTGACATAAAAGATTAACCAAATACGCCATCAATTGTTTTATAATAAATATTTAAAGTAGCTTACAAGACAAAAAAAAAAGAAGAAGAAGAAGAAGAAAAAAACGCATGAATTGTAATACAATAAATATTTATTCTTGAGGATTGTGAGTAGCACATGTCCTCCTATTGTGTCCAGTCATATGACAGTTTCCACATATATGAGGTAAATTTGGATTTCTAGTATCCATTAAACCACGATACCTTCTCGTTCGTGGGCGTCCTGACTGATTACCTTTCATGTTTGGTTTGTATTGTTCAAGTCGGATAGGTGTTTTATTCCATAAAGAATGAGTCGCTACTGGATAAAGATCTTCTTCATACGCCAACTTATAATTTATTTTAGAATAAATATCTATAAGAAAATTAGTTGGATCCCAACCCCTATGCCAACATATAGTAAATACATGCGAACATGGAATGTCAAAGGTGGACCACTTGTTGCAAGTATAGGATTTATCATTAATGTTCACTATATAACAATTATTACATGTACCATCTCCTCAAAATAGTGTCTTCACACTGAATATGCCTCGTTGGAGATTGTGTTGCAGAATTGTTTGCACTCAAGACTTTGATTCATTTTTTGTATACTTCCACCAAATTATGGAAGGAAAAGGGTGTCTACTGTGAGATGCTTCTTCCATGTGTTGGCTGAAGTATTGACCTAATTTTTCATAGATAAACTGAACCAAAGCAGTGAGAGGTAATACACGATATTTTTTCAAGACATTATTGAGATTCAGCTAAATTAGTGGTCATGCATCCAAACTTGAAACCTCCATCACATGCAAGAGTCTACTTTTCTTGATCTATTGCCTTCAAGTAATTGTAGGCATCAACATTTCTTCTTTTAATCTCCTTCATAATAGAATTAAACTTGATGAGTTTAGTTTTAGTCCTTGCCTTATACATTAAGTCTGTCAAATCTTTCTTCTTAAAGGTGACTTTGAAATTGGCTCTTACATGTCGAAAATAAAACATGTGCACTACATTCGAGGGTTACCATTCAGATTGACGATTAATAGCATTTAAAATACCTTTATGTATGTATGATATTAAGCAAGTGGTCCTGTCAGGCACAACATAACGCTTCAACAGTCGCAAGAACCAACTCTAACTAGCAATAGACTCCTTATCAACAATGGCAACTGCAAGGGGATAAACATGATTATTAGCATCCCAACCACTTGCAACAAGTAGTACACCTTTGTATGCTCCTCTTAAAAAAGTACTATATATAGATGTTACTAGACGACATGCATTAAAGCTATTTATAGATGGTCTAAAACACCAAAACACAAAGAGAAATACCTTATCTATTTCTGTACTACTCTAATGGTGTTTCCAGCGAACAATCATGCTTGGATTTGCATCTTCTAATGCCTGCATGTACTTTGGAAGAAGAGCAAAAGTTTCACTCCATGACCCAAAGAGTAGTTCAATAGCTGTCTTTCTGGCGTACCAACCTTTTTTGTAAGAGCAGCCGGCTTGGAAGAGTTTACCAACTTTCTCTCTGATTGCACTAACATGTATCTCTGGATCATTCCTAACCATATGAGTGATATTTTTTGTGATGTGCTTATTCGTCAAATTTCTATGATTATTATTCACAACCCACATAAGACATGTGTGTTCTGGAACCAAAATAGATATCTCCCACTCACCATGTGTTTGTTTTTGTATGATCCGGACATACCAATGACATGGATTTTGCATACTCCTATTTTTACATTTTGCAGTCCAAATCTTACTCTTACTCTTGACAACTGTGAATTCTCGACCTTTGACAATGTGTCATTGTCTTACTGCATATACAATTTGTCGTTTGTCAGTAAATCACATTCCCACCCTCAAATCAGGTTCATCATCACAAGACCACCTTTGGATATTGATATCCATCGTAGTTGTCTTCAATAGGTTCTCCAGATCCCATGTCAGAGAAACACTCATAACTAAGAAGATCTAATCCAGCACTACTTGGAGGAAGAATTGAAGGAATTGGAATATGTGTTTGATCTTCTTCATTATTTAACTCTGATGCATCCAAATCATCATCTGGTCCTTCGCTTTTGTCATCTCCATCAATATCTGAATTGTGGCGAATAAAGTCTGTAGCAACTGTTTGGTTCACCATTACTAGTTCTGAAGCAACAAGTTCAGCAATATTATGATTCAGAGTATTGTCGATTGGAACTCCCTCGATAAGCACAAGAGGAACAAACATACCACCAGTAAATGTTCCCATCATAGTAGAATAAGAGTCACTACTTGTTGATTCGGACACTAGGTCGTTGAAGTTAAATGGGGTCATTACAGGAGTATATGAAGGCACTTCAAAAGTAAAATCCTGCTTCTCGTTCATCAAAGTGATGTAATTGAGCTATGATTTGGTTGAACATTTACAGCCGAATCATCATTAACAATAGGGTGAACAGGTATCGTAGATGTTGATGCTATGTGGTCGAACTGTACATAAATGCAAACACATACAGCTTTGAATTTAGATGGAAGTGACAACAAATTTTCCATATCATCATTATATGTAACCCTATTCCATAATATTGAACTATAGTATAACCTCGAACTAAAACAGGACATCAAAGTAAGAACGTCAACATCACACTTGAGCTATCAAACCCCCTGAAGTTACATATTTTGTTGACAAGTTCAGAATTTAAAATCTGTCTTCTTAGAACCCAAGTTTTCTTAGAAGGATTAAAAAAAATATAGACTCCTACCATCGTAACGTATTTCACAATCCCAAAATACATGTATTCTAATAGGTTCATCCAAAGATGACATCTGGAGTTTGAGAGTTAGAGAGACTAAAAGTTTGTTTAGAAAGAGAATGAGATTAGGGTTTGTGGTAGATAGTGTGATTCTTTGGAGTCTTCAATGACACTTATTTATACAATGAAAAATGTGTAGTTGAGAGTCACGAGACATACTTAATGACTCTGACTATGACAAGATTTCACGATGCAAGATTTAAGTGAATTGGAAATTATTTGACTTTGACTATGACAAGATTTCACGAGACAAGATTTTAGTGAATTGGAAAATAATTTACTTTAACTATGACAAGATTTCACGATGCGAGATTTCAGTGAAGTGGAAAATATTTTACTCTAACTTCGACAAGATTTCACGATGCAAGATTTCAGTGAATTAGAAAATAATTTACTCTGATTATGACAAGATTTCACGATGCAAGATTTTAGTGAATTGGAAAATATTTGACTCTAACTATGACAAGATTTCACGAGACAATATTAAAGTGAATTAGAAAATATTTTACTCTAACTTTGACAAGATTTCACAATGCAAGATTTCAGTGAATTGCAAAATAATATATTATGACCATAAAAGAGCTATGTCCTGCAAAGTAATAGTAGCCTCTCCAGAGGTGAAATGAAAAGTGTGGGTCTCTAGGCTCCATCTCTCAACCAATGCAGTGATCAGGCCCAATCAACAATGTGATAGCCTGCACGAGATACTCCTATGAACCCAAGCATGTCTATATATTCCTTCACCCAAGTAGGTGAAGAACCATACAAGTCCCAATATCTAGTATCCCATCGTCGCACTGTTAGGGTACTCTCCAGCGTATCTCTGCAATAGGGTCCCAAATGATGGAACTTCTATGATCCGACTGTCTCCCCGACACACTAGAATCGAGAGGGTCGGAATTAGCTGTCATCTATCAGAATAAACAATGACAAAAAGTCAAATTCAATTCATAATAATAAAACCCACAAAACGACTCTCTTCGACATAAATGATTCAATATAAATGGTATAGAAGTATGGTAAGAATTATTTCTCTTTTGTAATATAGGAAATTCATACAAATGAAAAAAGAAAAAGAAAAGGCATTAGCTGAGTATATAATTATTAAATAATTAATTAATGGGTTAATGTTGTGAGTTCATCATCTCACTTAATTTGTTTCTCTGCTTATTTTCCAATCCATCCAAAAGGTAAATAAGTAAGAATGCATATGCTGTAGTAATCATGGAAAACCGACTTCTCTCATACAAATAAATAAATAAATAACATAAAGATATACAACAACATGTCTCGACGTGCATCAATTCTTATTATTTACGTTTCTCGGGTTTTCATCTTCTTTCTTTTCTTTTCTTTTCTTTTCTTTTCTTTTTTCTTTTCTTTTTTTTTTTATTAGAATCAGGCACTGAGAATTTCTTAAACCGTAATGAGATTTAATATATATATATATATATATACAGACAAAACATGACAATTTAGCAGCAATCTACAAGTTTCGAGTGAAACTGGAAAATAATAATAATAAAATGAAGGAGAAAAAACTTTACAATAATAAAGTACCTGCGTTGTAGAAGTCGCAGTTTACACCTGTAATAAAGTCACATTTAGAATTTGTTTTACGACTCGAATCATTGTAACGTGCTTCTATTTAATTTGGGCCAAACTTAAGATTAACCCGAGAAGGACAAAGCAAATGAAACGCACAACCTCCTTTTTCTCCATGATATATTTTGCAGGAGACGAACTGTCTCAACACCCGAGATTTATTTTCGTCTTAATTACGTTACCTCGGGAAAAACACCACCATATTTTGAAACCATTATATCACAATAATAATCACATTTTTAAACAATTAATAATTACACATATTATCTTATTCCTATAATAATATTCTATTACCACGTCATTTTGATCCCATCTTATTTTTGAACTGACATTATGGTAATATCTCTTATTATTTTTATTCTATTTTTAAAAATGTATTATGGTAATATCTTTTATCTTATTCTATTTTTGAAAGGGTATTATGGTAATATTTATTATTTATTTATTTATTTTAAATAATTATTATTATTATTAAAATATTAATGCTTCTCCTACTAGGACTAAAATTCATATTTATCTGTTATTATTAAGCCCTTAATTCTTTTCTTAGGATTCAAAGTTTTATAGAACTACTATTTCTTTTCGACTCTATAAATAGAACATAAGATTATTAAACAAGATAAGTAGACTTTAACTCTCTCTCATACTTTTACCACTTTATTTGAGCTCTAAATTTAATTTATTCTGACTTAGGCATCAAAGGAGCCGCCTGTGGAACCACTCTGTCTTGACTTTGCTTTTGCAGGATAAAAGATTTTGTTTAGAAAGCTGACGAGGAAAATCAACCAAAAGAACTTATATGCCCTAAACCCAAATTAAGATTCACATCAAGGCGCAATGAACAGACAAAGTTGCATGGTCTGATTCTCCTTTGCTACCTTGTGTCGCATGCCAGGAACATTGAAGCTCAGGAGCAAGCATGGGTACTCGACATTCTTGAATTAGCGCTAGTAGACCGTGCACTGCTTGTACAACATCCTGAACTTCGAGAGCTGATACCCAAAGCTGTTTTTCATTTACGCACCTGGAATTGATTTACCGTAACTACTCAAAAATGAGATGATTTGTAGAGCTGTGTAGGTAAAGAAATTTTTTTTTTTTTTTTTTTTCTTTTGGGTTGTCAAATTTTTATAGAATCAATGATAAATGATTGAAACTTCCATGTTTAGACATTATTGTTAATACAGAGTCTCTTTTCATGATTTGACTCCATTAAAAGCTTAATACCCGAATCAGTGACTGCTGCAACATCATTTTTGTAGCCTGTCTTTTTGTTTTTACTCTTTAGGTTCTAGGATGAGCGACCATCACCTGCTTTTCTCATTATATACTTATTACTCAAATGCTGGTATTTGCAGGTTGACAGAGACTTAAATCTGTTAGCCATCACCATAATGGGATTTTGGAAGCTTTTCTGAAATGAAAGTACAATTGCTAGCTGTTCTTTCATTGGGGGTTAAGTTAAAATGCATGGAGCTGTGAACTGTCCTGCTTACGAAAACATAGCATTTCATTTTTTTTTTTTCCCTTTGTAAGTAAATTTATGCATCAATTAGTTGGTGGCACTTTCTAATTGCAGTATACAAACAGATCATTAACCAACCCCCTGTGATACTAATTCAAAAATAGATATTAAGAGAATTTTTTAAAAAGGATTCGACTTCTTCATTATTAAGTATTTATGATTGTTATGAAAAAAAAATAAAAAGATTATTAAAAATAAAAAGAAGATAATATTTATGACACATTTTTATTCAAATATTTAAAATTGTTAATAACTTAAATTAAAAATTAAAAATTCTGAATTAAAAATGCATAAAATAATTTATATAATAATAAAAAGATAAAATTGACATTTCAAACTCTCTGAAAGATAATTTATAATAAATATAATAAATGTTTGATTTTAATGTAATTACAGTAATATAATAATAAGCAATAGTAGAATAAAAATAATGAAATGTTTTCATATACTTCCAATAATAACATAAGTAAGTAAATAACATACAAACTACAAATAAAAATTTTAGATACTGCAAATAAAATTTGTAGAATGAAAAGAGAGTATGTGAATTTACTGACATATAATGGGATTATAAATAATAAAAATATTTGTTTGAGATATACACATGCTTCAATGGTTAAAAATTATGAATATTTTGTTAGAAAGACTCTTTTGTCCAATTAAAAATAAAATGAGAATTTGATTGTCTAAATGATAAAAACAAGAACTTATTTATCCAAACAATAATAATATAAGAATCAAAATAACTAATTTTTCAAAAAAAAAAAAAAAAAAATTAACATCTATAAAAGTTAATATTTATAATTTTTTATTAAAAAAATAAAAATTATATAAAAACTTCTTAAAAATTTCTCGATAATTTTAAATAATTAAAAGTATTTTAATAATTTTTTATCAAAAATTATAATTTTTATTTTTTAAAATAATTATAAATATCAGACTTTAAAGAATATAATAATATTAATTTACATGTATTTTTTTTTATTGATATTTTAGACAATTTATTAAGAAAATCAATTTACCTAAATCCTTCCTCTTTCCAGTCGAGAAATGGGGAAAAAAAATAATAATAATAATAATAATAATTTTTGGTGAGGGGTTTGTAGTATCGTGAAAGCACGAATATGGAGAAAAGTAAAACCTATAAAAATTGAAAGAAAGGAAAAACAGTTGTCTATTTTGTCTATCAAAATAATAATATTAAATATTATCGACATAAATTAAATATATTTTACGAATTTAAAATATATTATTAAATAAAAGATTTCAAATCTTTAGACAAATTATGTGAGAAGTTAATTCATAAATAAAAACAAAATTAATGAAATTTTTTTTTTTTAATTATATAAAGATTTTGTTCTTATAATAACAATGTCATTTATGATAATAAAAAGTTATGAATTTAAGTAACATTAATATCTTAATCTTTAAATAATGTCTTGAAATCCCCATATTATAAATTGTTATAATTATTGTTGTGAAATTTAAAAAGTTCTTAAATATTCATTATATCGAATAATTATCATTATCACTTTATATTAAAATTAATGAATCAATTAATACGGGATGATGATGATATCATCGGTAATGGAATCCTCTCTGAACTCCTTCATATAAATGAGGATTCTAAAACTACTTTATTTCATAACAAATAACATACGAATCTTAAGAATCAACTTGTATAAAAAAAAAATAATAAATAATTTATTAATAAAATTCACCTTTCACTTCCGATATTCGCTCGTTTTATAATCTTATAGTTTTGTTTATCATTCTCTTGACTCTTAGAATTTCATAAGAATTATTAATAATTTTTCTGTATATGTAAAATCTTTGCATGAGTAGTAAAAATACTGGAGTAGTGATCTAAACTTGAGAACCATAAAACAATGCGTCAAATCAAGAAGTGACGGAGATATTTTCTCATTCTCAGTTGTGGCTGGAAAGTTTTTAGACCATTCTATGATCAATTTCTTGACAAATTTTTACAACCACCGGAAAGTGAGCCATGGCAACTGCCAAGACCAAGACGGCAACACCACCATCACCATCGTCGGAGGAGAATGAGAAGTCAATTGTGGAGGTTTTGTCATACCCAATTTCGTTATTGGAACGGATTCGTAAGGCCGTTGCAAAAAATGAATCGTTTAAGCTTGAATGTTTTGAGGTCGTGAAGACGACCGACAACATTGGGGAAATGCTCAGGTCTGTTGTTCGGATAGCAACGGAGAGGAGTCCCGGTTCACTTTACGAACGGCCCATTAGAAAGATTGTTGCTGTTGTTTCCAGGAATTTTGAGGAAGCTATAACCTTGTTGAGGAAGTGTAGACGGCGTATCATTCTACGCCGTGTTATGACCGTCGGCTCTTTTACTGGTTTCAGGGTACTGTTGTCTGATCTTTACAGTTCCGTGGGGGACATGGAGTGGCTCTTGAAAAGCTTTGATGGAGTTGGTGGAGGTACTGCGTTCTCTTTTTCCCAGATTGCTAGTAATGATCCTATGTTGTCATGGATTTGGATTTGTATTTTTACTCTGTATATGGGTCAAATTAAAGACGAAGTTGAAGCCGCTAACGAGGACAAAGTTGAAGCAGCTAACTGGGACAAAGTCGAAGCCGCTAAACGGGACAAAGCTGAAGCCGCAAACGTACTAGCATCATTAGCTCGGGATAACGATAGAATCAAGAAAATTATTGTTAAAGAAGGTGGGGTTCCTCCTTTGTTGAAATTGTTGAAGGATACTTCTTCAGTGGATGTTCAAATTGCCTCTGCAACTGCCCTTCTGTATTTAGCTAATGATAAGGAGAGGGTGGATTCAATTATATATGAGTTTGGTGTCCCAATTATTGTTCAGGTGTTGGGCAATTCACCAGCCGACGTTCAAGTTCTGCTGGTAAATTTAGTAGCCAGAATGGCAGAGCTTTCTTTCCTTGCCCAAGAGGATTTTGGGAGGGAAAATGTGATTAAGCCACTTGTTACATTGTTGTTAAGGGATGTTTTTGTTGATGAGCCAAATCTTAAAATTAGGAACCATAATTCTCATTTGGGGAGAAATCAACTGCATAGTGGATTTGGTTCTTTGTTTTCGATGCATAACGAGGAGGAGGATCCAGAAGTGAATCTTAATCTTAACCTGAAAATTAGTTGTGCTAAAGCATTGGGGATGCTTGCTAGGGAAAGTGTGTTGAACAGTAGGAGGATAACAGAGACAAAGGGTCTGCTATGTTTGGCAAAGCTTGTTGAGAAGAGAGAAGGGGAATTGTTGTTTGAATGCTTGAGGGCGATAATGGAGATTACAGCTGCAGCTGAAACAAATTCTGATCTGAGAAGGGCAGCTTTTAAAACAAATTCTCATGCTGCTAAGGCTGTTGTGAATCAGTTATTGGAGATAATCATGGTCTACGACAGTCCAAGCTTAGTCATCCTAGCTATAAAATCTATAGGATCCCTGGCGAGAACATTTACAGCGAGAGAAATAAGGGTAATTGAACCTTTGATA
>JAXGGT010004783.1:0-23502 GCA_035583425.1 Marsdenia floribunda | reverse complement strand
AGGTATGTGGACTTTAACTCTTTTTATTGGGCATTACTATTTTATTTGTGCTTTGAACTTATTCTGACTTAAGCATCTGAGAAGCCTCCCGGGGATCAACCCCGTCTTGGCTTTGCTTTTGCAGGATAGAAGACTTTGCTCTGCTGCAGACGGGGAAGATAGCAAAAAGACTATTCTACCCTTGGCCCAAGTTAGACTCCACATCAGGGAAGAATCAAAACCAGAAACGTTCGATACATTAAAAATTCAACCTCAACATTTATCAATGAAAACAGAAATCATCAAACTGTAAAGGAATCAGATTGAGAAACTTTAGCAAAAACGGCACATCCCATTTTAAACATTTCTCTTTTTTTTTTTTCTAAATAATAATAATAATTAAAAAGAACAAAAAAAAAGGGCGATTTCCAGGAAATCATAAAAAACTAGGGTACCCAAAAAAATTAAGGGAAAAAAAAAAAAATGTAAACAAAACGAAGATCCAACACTTATATACAAAGAGTAGAGAAATGAGTCGTCACTTAAAGAAAAATGCTACCTGAGTGAAGAACATGCATGATGTGATATGAAAAAGGAACAATTAGCCCAAAAAATAAAAGACCATGAATACACACTATTGCGGCTGCATAATTTGACTTGTAACTGAATTAACAATTACTAAATAAGATCAAGTAAAGATTTCAAGTATTATTGGACAACTAAAAGCATATACACTTTCAACACTTAAGAACATTCAAGGATAACGAGACAAAAATAAAGAAGGGAAGAAGAAGAGGGACAAGAACTCACCGGAAATCATGTGGTTAGAGAGGCCACAGATGACGGAAGGAGAAGAAAGGACTGAGGTACCGTCCACGGAGAGGGGAGGCGCAGGACTAAAAAAAAACCTAATCATAAATATTATAATTTTTTAGTAAAATAATAATTTATATAATATATAAATAGGAAAATTTTTGACTGTAGTCCTATAACTATTTACGTTTCCTGAACGTAATCCTAAATCTTTAGAAATACCTAATTAGATCCTATAACTATTTTCAAATTCTGAAGTAGGTCATTTCGACCAAAATCCTCCCCTTTTCCAGCACTTCCAATCACGTGAGATACACATGCCCTTTTTTTTATGGGTATTTTCGGTAATCTTTTCCATCCCTCAAAAAAAAAAAAAAAATTATAAACTAACTCCCCACCACTAAAATTTCTTCTTCTTTCTCGTCTTCAATTCACTATAATGGGATTTAGTTTATAATTTTTTTTTTTTTTTTTTTTTAGGGATAGAAGAGATTACCAAAAATGCCCTCAAAAAAGAGGGCATGTGTATCTCGTGTGATTGGAAAAGCCGAAAAAGGAGAGAATTTTGGTCGGAAGGACCTACTTCAGAATTTGAAAATAGTTATAGGATTTACTTAGGTATTTTTAAAGATTTATGACCAAATTCGAGAAACGTAAATAGTTATATGACTAAAATCAAGAATTTTCCTATATAAATATTATAATTTGTCAACATTAGGACAAAAAATGACAGCTAGACAAATAGTTATTTTTGATATTTGTTTTATTATTATTTTATCCTTATATTTAGAATTTAGAGTTTAGGGGCAAAAATGATGGTTATATAGTCGCCATTTTTGCTTCTTTTTCTTTAATTAGAGTTTATAGTCTAAGGTCTGGTATTACGATTCAGAGCTAAAAATTTATCTTCTAGCTGCTGTTTTTTTTTTTTTTTTCTTTTTTTTTGAAGAAAAATACGAACCATATATTAAGAATTCAAAAGAAACTAGTCGCGATGAAGTTCATCTAATACAATAGAATGTGAAGATTCTAACCAAAAACTAGTAGAAGATAAACCAACACCAATCTTAGCTAAAATCGGTGAGCTATGGTATTTGCTGACTGGGGAACATGCTAAATTCTAACGAGAACATTGGAGAAACTAGATGATTTGAGAAGATCAATCAAGTTGCCAATGGGTGATAAATCGATACTCGGGGACTGTAGTTGGTGAACCAGGCCAAGGCAATCTGATTCCAGGATGAGATTGCTAAAAGAAACTTCATGGATCTTCGAGAGGCTGAGATGAGCAGCCAGCGCTTTAGCATGTACCACCGAAATTGCCCCATGCAATGGGCCTGCTCCAGATACCAGAACAGAGCCCTAGTGGTCGCGAAGGACAATGATGTGAACCCCTACAATCAAGAAGTCGTAGAAACCTGCGAACAAGGAAGGTCTCGCAAGATCGTTAGATCGGATAGGTTCTTGAATGAATCCAAGTTAAAACCCGTGAAGAACGGCAGCCCCACGAACCCTAACCTCTTGTGAAATCGACGATGGATCAATTCGACGAAGTTGAATATGTGGTTCCGTGAAGAATCACAAAGAACAAGTTTCTCACAATGGAGAAAAAAATACTCTTGGAATTAATTCAATAAAACTATCTAACCCTCTAATGATGAAGGAGAGGATTATGTATAGAGTAATTACATATAGATATTACTAATAGCTAGTTGTAACTAACAATTAGTTGTAACTAATACTTGAATCTAGGCAACATGGGGCAAGAGATATCTTGCTAGATATCACAAGTGATATTTAAGATACAAGTAATAAAATATAATAAGTAATAAATGACCCTAAATATTATATAACGAAAATCTGTCCAAGAATTATATGAAACATATAATTTGTAAGGTAGTAAGATAGCAGCTCATTTCATCATTCCTTCGTTCTTGACATAGGTAACATTTCTCCAAGTCGATTTTGAAGTATTAGGAAAATCAAAATCCTTAGCTATCTCTTGTAAGTTTTGCTTCATCAAACCATGAAGCGTGTGTTGAATTCTTTGACGTTTTGCTCGCGTCATGGGTCCAGTTGCCATTACTAAGGGATCCTTTGAATCTTGGATCTCTTTGCTCTCTTGGATTGTATCAGACAAAGCTATAGCTAGTACTAGTGGGGGAGAAAGCAGCATCCACATTAAGCTTCGAGCAGCATGCATCCGGAGGATGCCATTTAATATCTCTGGTAGTCGGTGTGTTTAGGGAATCATCAATAGGAAGACGGCATGAAAGGTAATTCTGCAGGTAATCCCATGACAGATCAACTAGGACCTTCGGTAGCCAATGTTTATTGCTGAAGATGAGGTCGTTTCGCACCTTCGAGACTGACAGTGTCCATCGGTTTCTGTTTAGAAAAGAGATGCCAAGAGTTAGTCTTAGAGAGTAGTTTGAGAGGGGAAAACCCTAGCCAATGCCACACCTCCCTAGCAAAACTACAAGAGATAAATAAATGATTAGCATCCTCATGTCCTTGGTGGCAAAAAGGGCAAGAAACCAAGGGTGTTTGAAGTCTCCTATTGAGGTTCATCCGAGTAGCCAATGAGTTGTGACACAAACGCCACACAAAGTGCTGAACTTTTGGAGGAACTTGGTTGGCCCAAATAAGCTCCCAGCCCTTGTTTCTAGCATGAGAGGGGCTGCATTGATGATATTTCATTTGGTAATGAGCTGCCACGTTATACGCCGATGAAACTGTGAATTTCCCGGAAGGTGTAAAGTGCCAAACCCAACGATCCTCTCCTCCATGCCTCAGAAGTGGAATGTTGGATATAATCTCCACATCACGAGGACAAAATAATACATCCAACAGATCTCTCCTCCAAGTACCATCAGTGATAAGATCTGAGACTAAAATCTGGTCATGAAGAAAACAAAGTGGTGTAACGAGTTTGAAAGAATCTAACATTGGAAGCCATGGATCCAAGAAAACCCTAACCTTCATACCATATCCAATACGCCAATGTGCAGCTTTAAGAAGAAGCTCACGACCAAACAAGATAGACTGCCAAACATAAGATGAATGAGGACTTTGTTGGGCAGACATGACATCACAATTATGGAAGTATTTGTTTTCAAAACCCGTGCCACCAAATAAGACGGATTCTGAAGCAACTTCCACGCTTGTTTTGCAAGAAAGGCTTGGTTGAACATGTGCTGATTTTTGAAACCCAGACCACCCTCCAATTTAGATTGGCACATCTTGTCCCAAGATATATAAGCCATACCTTTATGATCATGAGAATAATTCCACCAAAATCTACAAATCAAGGATCGAAGATCATTGTAAAGAGACATAGGTAAGCGGTAAACGGACATCGCATAAGTGGGGATAGCTTGGAGAACTGATTTGATCAGAATCTCTTTACCTCCATAAGAGTTTGTCCTTCCACCCTTTCGTCTTTTTCCAAATGCGATCCTTCAAGTAAGAAAATATATGCTTCCTAGATCTCCTAATGAGATAAGGTAGCCCCAAATAATGCCCCTCACCATTAGATAGTCTCATGCCCAGTTTGCATAGCAAGTGGTGTTCGCGGGGTGACGGATTATGTCTAGAAAAGAAAATGGAGGATTTCTAAAAATTCACTTGTTGCCCTGAGACCTTTTCATAACTGGAGAGTATTCGTTGAAACGTGTCCACATTAATATCCAAATCCTTCACGAATAATAAACAATCATCTGCAAGAAATAAATGAGTAAGGATAGGACCACCAATGCCCATTCGGATACCTTGCCACAGCCCTCGGGTCACCGAATGCTGAATAAGTTTGGAAAAACCTTCAGCACACAAAAGAAACAAATAGGGCGAGAACGGATCACCCTGCCAGAGACCCCAAGAGGGTCTAAAACCCTGTGATGGTTCTCCATTCACCAAAATCTGAAAACGAATTGAGGAAAGACAATGCATGATGAGTTCAATTAAACGAGAAGGAAAATTCATTTTCAGCATAACCGATCGTAAATAAGGCCACTCCACTCTATCATATGCTTTACTCATATCAATTTTAAGGGCAAAAGCATCATAAGATCGATGATTCCTACCCAAATTTAGCCAATGAAAAGCTTTCGTAGTAATGATAATATTATCCGTAATGAGATGGCTACTCAAGAAAGCACTTTGTGTATCACCAATGAGTTGATTAAGAAAAGGTTTAAGTCTACCAACAACATTGGAAACCAACTTATAAAGCACATTACAAAGGCTAATGGGTCTAAAATCAACCATGAACTTTGGAGTCTTAACCTTAGGAATCAAGGAGATATCAGTATCATTCAAGCTATGAAGAGGAATACCTTCATTCAAATAACCCAACAAGAGCTTAGTGAGGAGAGGGCCAACCGTAACCCACTGTTTTTGGAAAAAAATAGCATGATATCCATCCGGACTCGGAGCTTTGGTGGAGTGCATTGATTTCAAAGCAGCCTTGATATCCTTGTCTTTGAAAGGTCAATCCAGAAAATTTTTATCCCCCTCCGTGAGGGAAGAAAAATCCAGCTCACCACAAAATCATCAAAATCCAAAGGAGAATTAACACTAGTAAAAAGAGAAGAGAAATAATCCACAACTACCTTGGAAATGTCATTGGAAGAAGTGAACGAGGCACCGACATCATTAGAAATGCAAGAAATATGATTTCTCTGTCTACAATGGTTGGCATGATGGTGGAAATACAAGGTGTTTCTATCACTGCCAACAAACCAATTGGATCTTGAACGTTGCTGCCAATAAGCAGTCTTCATTTCCAAAAGAGAATCCAGCTTTCGATAGGCTACTTGAATCATCTCCTCCGATATGCCATTACACTCCAAATCTGAAATTGAGCGCCGAGTGTCCTTAATATCTGTGAAAAAATTGCCAAATCTACTCATACTCCATTGTTTCAAACTGAACTTCAGCCCTTCCAACCCCTCTAAAACTGATTCAGCTGAGGAGTTAACTCCCATCCAAAAATTCGAGACTACGTCTTAGTAGTCCTTTTCCCGAAGCCACCAAGGTTCCAATCTCAGTGGTTTGTGACAAGGCATATCAATATGATCAGATTGGGCAATCAGCTTCAATTTGATAGCATGATGATTAGAGGTGGCTGTAGGTAAGGCAAAAGACTGAGAAGATGGCCACAAGTTGAACAAACTAAAATTGCCAAAGCAACGGTCCAATTTGGACCGAACTACAGCAGTGCCTTTACGTTTTTTACTCCAAGTAAAAGGCCCTCCCTTCATGTCAATCTCTTTCAAATCTAAGTCTTGGGCTACCTTTCGAAAATTCTCCATAAGATGAGGTGCCCTGCAACACACACACCCCAAGGTTGAGTATGATTTTCACCAATCCTTAGAAGGAGTACCCAAGAGTGATAACACTGGGCAGCACACCAATGCCCATAAAATCCAGTCAAAAATAAAATTTCAGGCCATACATTCCTTTTAATCATCACATCAATATGACCCGAAGACATACTAACGAGAGTAACATCCAAAGTGTCATGCCAAAGCACGAGTAGTCCACCACCCATACTAGTTCTATGAACCGCCAATCCATGTGCAAAACCAAGAGAAGATTTAAAAGAAGACAAGTGAGAAGAAAATAAACGAGTTTCCATAAGAAAAATAGTGTCCGGTGTATGAGACAGGATGAGGTTCTTCAGCTCATGAATTGGCAGGGAGACCCCAATCCCCGGCAATTCCAGCTTAGATAAATCATTGAGATCGGCAGGACTGCCTAGCATTTGCCGCCGTTGTAGTCTTTGATTTCTTAATAGTCCAAGAAGCCCTCGTACAAACCATACCTATACCACCCTCACCATTTGAGCTTTTTTTACGCGTAAGTTGGCGTTGAAGGCTGCCAGAATTGCCACTGCCATCACAACCACTGCTTGGTGCAATTTGAAGGGAAGTCCCCGCCACATCTGGAGAGGAGTTTGCCACAACAATCTGGCAAGCAGTAGGAGATCCAGGAAGAGTCGATTCTAGTATGGTGTCATTGTGAATACCATTGTAATCCTTCGGATTCTTGAGAGCAAAGATTTGATCCGAAAAAATATGGTCCACACCACCAAGCCAAGAACCAAATACCATATCCTTCACCTTCGTACCAGCTTTCTTCCCATCCTTACAATCACGATATCTATGCCCAATCAGCCCATAATAGAAACAAAAGGTGGGGATGTTTTCATACTTGAATAAACCTATATGAACCACACCATCCGGAGTTTAGAGACGATAGATACAATGAAGAGGTTTCGTAAGATCCATCAAAATGCAAAACCTATAGAACTTCATCCCTTGGGAGTGATCTTCACGCAGTTGGAATTCAACACAAGAATCCAGCGATTTAGCAATCTTTAAGCCCGCCTCCGTAGTATATCAAAGCCTAGGTAGCCCCATGAGCAACACCGAAAAGGCTCTTTAGATAAAACCGTCAAATCCATAGGACACATCCTCACCCTAGGACGAATAAGAATAAGGTTATTCTCAAAATTCCAAGGTCCATTGTGAAGCACGTAATCAACGCCTTCTTGACGAGCAAAGAAAATTTGGTAAAATTGGTCGTGCAAGCGTTGAATAGAAAACAAACCACAGCGCCAAGCTTTACCCATGGCGGTTTTAAATCCATCAAAATTGATTGCATGGCTACCATATACACAAGTGATCACACTTAAGGAGTCTTCATGCAGTCCTTCTTTTATGTCTTCTGCCTCCAAAATCATGCAAGAGGATCCCTCCTCCCCAAGCTCGGTATTACCCAGTTTCTTCAAAACAGCTTCATCCATGTTGTAAACCGAGACACCAGCTGCCTAAACCAACCCGAAACACAAAGGAATACCACACCAAAATGACACACAGATTACCACACCACACCACACCTATGCAACAACCAGAACCAGCTCCCGAAGCCACACACACCGTCACGTTACAGCAGCTTCCGGTGAGAACAATCAACAATACAAGATCCACCAATCTCGCACCTTACCATAGAAAGATGAAACTTACCAAACAAATTGGTAGTTGCCAAAACCATGCTCAAGATGCCTTGAGAGAAAGCCTCCCATACGGAGGAGCAGAGGCCTCAGTTTAAACAATTATAATCTTTTATTACCTTTCTATTTTTTTTTTCTTTGAATTTTATTTATTTATTCATGTATTTTTTATAAATAGGATTTTAAATTTTGAAAAAAATAAATATAATTTTAAAAGAAATATAAAGATTGATAAATTGAACAGAAAGTTTATAATGAAAAATAATTTATTAAATAAAAACTATTTTTAAATATAATAACTAAATCCTAAAAAATTTTATAACTATCTATAAATTAGGAGGAGGATTTGAAGAAGGCTTTGGTCGAGAATTTGACCCAACCATTAGAGAACTGACACTTGTCGATATATAGATGTGTGGGGAATAACATCAAAGTTGTGATGTCTATACAACTAACCAAATACTCGATCATAGCTTTTTGATGACATTCCGTTCAATTGCTCTCTTATCTTCGAGTTGTGCTTACATCTAAGCTTGCATTTGAGCATCTTAGGCCTCCAATTGAGCCTACACTTGGGCTTGTGTAGTGCACATTTGTTCATCGTGTTTGAAACTTCGCATAATAGCTGGGGATCGAATAGAAGTAGGGGTCAACCTATTATTGTGAGCTCGAACATGACCCCTAGTCTCTTGAGTGAAATGGCGACGAAAAATAACATCTTTCACCGCTTCGGTACGCTCGTCCTTTGGCCATATTTGCAACTCTCTCTTGAAGGTGGCCTACATTTCAATATAAATAAATATTTTATAAGAAATACTTTTGAAATATGAAAATACTATACTTAAAATTAATTAGTTTATACTTACAATTATGTCGGCAATAAGTGTGTTTGTTTAGTGTCCACACTACTGCCTAGTCACTGCAAACGTATGGTAATGCTATGTCAATTAGCCCTCAGATGCCTTGTACAAAATATACATTATAAGTTGTTTTTTTAATATGGTATGATATAATCATATATCAATAAGCCTACACATAGTTTTAGAACTTCATCCTAAAAAATTAGAGGATTGAATTCGATAATGTGTCATGCACGAAAAAGAAAAGAATCGGGAATGCTAGACTCAAAATCTATTGAAAAATTTAGCTTATACAAATTGTCACCTTTTTTGGGAATATTGCAGAAAAAATTTAATTAAAGTTCCAACTAATAGAAGGCAAAATATTGCATTTGTGGATTCTTTGTGGTTCCATTGTTATTGTATTGTGTTGGCAAGAAACGTGTATTATGTTGGCTGAAGAAGGCAAATTTAAAATAAATACATTTTATGCCCATTGTATTGTGGTAAGTGTACTAATTTTCACTTATATATATATATATATATATTCACAATAGTTAGCATGTTTTGTCCAAATGATTGGTAGCATGTGAGGTATTAATTAATTAATTTTCTTTTTCTCTCAGGTCCAATTGGAGATTGACGATTTTATGTAGTTTTGATGAAATTTTGGATAATAGAACTCAATATATAGTATTACTTGATTCTCTCCAATCCATGGAACAAAGCATTGAGTTTGAGATTAGAAGGTAAAAATATCCAATTCCTTACAATTGAAATTGCGTGTAAAATGTTATTACAACTATAATAATACTATGTTTTCCTTTTTCTTTTTCTTTTTTTTTTTTCCCCTTCTTCTTTTGAATTCGTAGTTTTGTATTGGGTATGCTTGAAATTGAAGGTAGACCTATTAGTGAAGAAACTGTTATACAAATACCACTTATGGCTCCCAAGGCAAGAGTTAATTTTATATATCTAACTAGAAGTAGTTACGTAAATATAATTAAAACTATTCTAAGAAGATTTCATTTCTAATTATCCTAGGTACCACAACAAAATAATGTGGAGGACTGGATTTTTCGTGCTATTTTTTGCTAAAAAATTTCTTCAGGTTGCTCCTTCAATATTTTGCTTCCTAAAAAGATATCCTTCATTTGTAAGAGTTTTTATTTATTTATTTATTTTTACTTTTGATTCCATTTTTGAGTAGTTCTACGTTGATGTGTTGGACAATGGGATTGACATTGAGGATGAAAAAAGTGATGTAGGTGGGCAAAAGGAGGAAGAAGATGATACCTAGGTTTATCAAAGTAATCCAGAAGATGTGCTGATAGATGAAGGGGATGAAGACTAAAGTAGTTCCCCTGAGTGGGACAAAGTGTGTGTCACACCCCGAAATCGGGACATGACACAACTGTATCCTCAAAGTTTTCCCCAAGAGCACAAGGTCTCTATCTGAACTCAAAACATAACAAATATATTCCCCAAAAAAAAGAAAATAACCAATTCCAGATCAATTCCTTTAAAACAAGATCCAAAAGAAACACCAATAAAATTCTACAATCTCCTTAAAACAGAATTAGGGGTACAACCCCAAACTTATTTAAAAACTAACAAATCCAAAAACATTAAATGTCCAATCCAACAACAAATAAAAATCTAAAGAATTTGAAACGATAAACAAGAGTCAAACTTCACCTACTCTCTATTCCTCATCACTAGAATCTGTAAAAGAGAGGATAAAAAGAGGGAAATGAATGAGCTAGAAACTCAGTGAATAAATAGAATATTCAACTTTCTTATTTTTCAAAACATTAGAAAATCAGTACTAAAAAATAGCAATTTCAAAATATCAAAAAGTAATCATTTCAAAGCACCAATCAATTAATCAAAGTAGACTTCTCTTTAACAAACTTAATAAACAAACAAATATCGCAATATCAATTTCAAATTCTTTTAAGGTAGACTCAAGCAAGTATAGACACTCGTTGGTTTTACCGAATTCGACCCCAACTGTACTCCCATTAAGACAGCCAGAACTTATCAGAGTGTGAGCTTTTTCACCATGCTCAATGGGTTCAGAAACTTACAAATGTGGAACATGTTCTCCCAACTAATTCCTAAACGTACTTGAGCCAAAAAGTTATTTTATAGGGAAGACTTTTAAATAAATTCAACAAGAAATTTCAAAATAAAAACCAACAAAAATAAAAATCAGAAATTTTAAACATCTTCAAGAAAATAATTCGTGAAAGAAAGAATAAAAGAAATAAAGTCTTTAATTAAGAAAAAAAAATAGAATGAAATAGAAAGAAAATAAAATTAGAGAATACGGTTAATAATGTAAATTCTTTCAAATCTTTAATCTTTTACAAAGTAAGTTATATATATATATACATATAAAATTGAAGATAAAGAAAATAAAAGAAATTAAAGTAATGGAAATCAAAAGAAACAGAAGTTGTATGTATATGTAATGACAGGAAAGTGATATGTACGTATATATTCAAAATGGAGGTAGAAATCGATGATTTTAATAATATTAATAATAATGATAATAATAGGATAGAAATCTGAAAGAATGAACGCTAAAATTGTGAAGGTTTTAACTTAAATACATCTATAAAGAAATATGGTTATGGTGCCGACGCAAACCTTTTTTTTTTAAAGAAAAATTCTTCCTTTTTGTTCTTTAATTCGAGAAAACAATTTCTTCAAATAATACGAATTAATGAACAGGAATTCAAGAGATTGTTAAGAAATCAAAGAAGAAAATTGAATATTTATTTACTCACATCTGAAATCCCCAAATCAAGAATTTGGAATCTCTACTCAATCCCAAGTTTCAACCTAAATATTCCAAACATCAAATTGAAACCTAAAGGAATTGAGCAATTCACTTACCTCGTTAACAATCGTCGATTGCGTTTCCCCCGATTGTTCCTAATGATTGGCAGCCTTCTAGAAAAAGACGTAGCGTAAGTCCTCTCTGAAAGTTGATAGCCCTGATAAACAAATAGTAAATCCTAACTATATATACGTTAATTAAAAGATACTCAACAAAATAAATATCTGTCACTTTAAAATTGTGACTTTCCTAATGTACCCTTACTAAAGGGGCTAGGTATTACATTCTACCCTCCTTACAAAAAGTTTCGTCCTCAAAACTTAGAACATTGTCATTCCCTAAAAATAAAATATCAATTTAGACTTAAGCTATACTCCAATGCAAACTACACATGCTTCCACTGTGCACTCTATAAAATATAAAGCCTCTAATAACAAGGAGTGTACTACGATCATACCTGTGACCACATCGCTTGGATTCTCAGCATGTCTCTTTGTCAGAGTGAAGACTGTTGCATTTGATTGAGAATTCATTGGTTTAGTTGGCTTTTTAGGCTTGACTGTAATTACTGGTAACATATCAGGGCAATTTCCAATTTTATGTCCCTGTTTTCCACATTTGAAGCATGCTCTGATTTTCCATCTACACTCGCCAAGATGAACATGATTGCAAGTCTCACACGGTTTGCATTGATCTTTAGTTGCTACTTTCTTGAAGGGAATTTCTTTCACTTCCAATTGAGAACTCTCTGAACTTGAATTTTGGCCTTCATTTTTGGATGGTCTCTGCCTCTTATTTTTCCTAACAGCATCAGCTCTTTTCATATCTGCCTCCACACTGATAGCAATTTCATATATCTCAGTATAACTTTGTGATCGAATAGCAGTCATATCTTTAAGTGTTATTTGGATTATTATACTTTAATAAGATTAATATTAAATTGTTAGGTTTCTTAATTATAAATTTTATTTTATTTCAGGCCCAAGTCCAAATGAAATTATAATGAACCTCATGTTATAATTTTAGTGAAGTCCAATATACAAGAGATACGGGCTAAGTGAGTTAGAATTGAAAGGGTCTATGAAGTCCAAGAAATAAAAAAGAGAAAACCCTAAGAAGATTAAGAAGAGGCAGATTTAAAAAGAAAAAAAATCAGATTAGAGAGGCAGTTCAAAAATCAGAGAAAAGAGACGCGGTACTGTTCATCGCGATTACAGAGAGATTTTCAAGAAATCATGGAGGCATTACAAGATTTTGTAATGACAGCTTATACACCTCGCAATCGGTCTAGGGGAAGATGCTTCCAGGGCAATTCAGAGTTCCATAACATCATTTATTTCGGGTTTTTTTTTCTTCTAATTTTCAGATTTGATTGCATGAGATTATGGATTGATTGTTTATTCGATTGATTGAGTTCTTGAGATTGAACTTGGATTTGATTGGTGATTGTTAACTAAATTTATGCGTCTATCTCTATTTAATTGTTTTCAAAATTTGAATTTTTCATGGATTCATGGATTACCTTGATGTTCACGGGTCTTAGATTAAACATGAGTTGATGGATTAGATGATTGTCTAGGAAACTTATTAATGCTTAATCGAATTCTAACAAGTTGTTAGTAGGTGATCAGATATGATTTGGGATTCCAAATTAGAATTCAATCAAGGGATTAGAATTTCAAGAGAGAATATTAGGAAGAACGAGGAAGAATTAAATTGGAGTATCAACCCTAGGCTGATTACGTTTTCTCATTATTGATTTACATTCTATTTCATCTTGTTTATTTGCTTTTAAATTTTTTTTTAAAACTCTAAAACCCCCTTTTTCTACTTTAATTGAGAATTGGTGAATTCTTTGGTTTAATTTAATGATTAAGGCTTCCTTGGGAGATGACCTGGTGAGCACTATATTGCTTTCTAATTTTTAAATTAATCTTGACTGGTTTAACGACAACCGTGAATTTATCTTTTACCAAGATTTTGGCGCCATTGTCGGGGAAGCCAATAGTCATTATAATTAGAATAGGAATTCATTGATTGACTGCTATTTAATTCTATTTTTCTGTTCTATTTTCAGTGCATAATTTGACAATTTCGGTTTGAAAAATACTGTTCACAGGTACTGTTCATCATATTTTTGTTCTCCGATTGGATTGAATTTTGGTATCCAGGTTTTGACGTATTCTGAGCAATACTCACAACATGTAGTTGTGAACTAGGCCGAATTTTTGCCAAATTCCATCATTTTGACCACTTTTTTGAATTTTTAAATATTTTTTCCTTGATTTTTCTTGTTTTTCATTGTTGTTTAGTTTTGTTTTTAATAGTTTTTGTGTAATTGCATTCTCTTTCATTGATATCTTTGCATGACCAGATCATCCACAAGTAATTTGGTTGAATTTGATCCAGAGATAGATGAGACTTTTCGTAAATAAGTTAGGATTCATCGATATAAGGATAGGATAGAGGTAGAGTCTTCTATTGTTGAACTTGTTAGTGATTTACAATATAGTTTTGAAGGTGACTTTCATCAATCTATGAATTCTGAAATCATGGCAAATAATAATGATGCTAGAACACTTAAGGAATTAGCAGCACCTTATATGAATTTACAACATATTTACGTAACATATCCTGAAGTGAATGCTAATTTTGAGCTTAAATCTGAATTGATACATTTGTTGCCTAAGTTTCATGGACTTGCAGGTGAAGATCCTCATAAACATCTTAAGGAATTCCATATTGTCTGTTCCACCATGAATCCTCAAGAAATTCCAGAGGAACAAATTAAGCTTAGGGCATTCCCCTTTTCACTAGATGGAGTAGCAAAGGATTGGCTTTACTACCTTCAGCCTACTACATCACAACTTGGAATGATTTGAAGAGATCGTTCTTAGAGAAGTTCTTCCCAGCATCAAGAACTGCTGCCATTAGGAAATATATTTGTGGTATTAGACAGAATCATGGAGAGACTTTATATAAATATTGGGAGAGATTTAAGAAGTTGTGTGTAAGTTGCCCTCATCACCAGATTAGTGATCAACTGTTGATACAATACTTTTATGAAGGTTTTCTACCCATGGATAGGAGCATGATAGATGCAGCTGCTGGAGGAGCTCTAGTAGACATGACACCTACTGCAGTCAGGAATCTAATTGCAAATATGGCTCAGAATGCACAATAGTTTGGTACCAGATTAGGAGGTACCACCAGGGTATTAAATGAAATCCAATCATCAACTGACCATCAGAGAATGGAAAACAAAATAAAGGAGTTAACTTATTTGGTCAGACAGTTAGCATTGCGACAAAAGCAAATTCCCACCACTGTCTGTGGTATATGCACCCCATCCATGCATCCTACAGATCAATGTCCTCAACTACAAGATACCAGTGAGACATGTGCTAGAGTTTTCCCTGGTAGGCCTTTCCAACCACAACAACAACCAAGGTATGATCCCTTTTCTTCAATATACAATCCTAGATGGAGAGAACACTCAAATCTTAGGTATAGAGCTACTTCTACTCAACAACAACAACATCACCAACCAAGATATAACTTTCTTGAATCAAGTAATCATCAACAACAAACAAGGCTGTTCCAACCACAGTAGCCTTCAAAACCTGAATCCAGCCTTGAGGATTTAGTGAAACAGTTGACAACCAATAGCCTTCAATTCCAGCAAAGGATTGAAGCCAGCATTCAGAATTTGGAGACACAGATTGGTCAACTCACCACCCACATTAATGAGATAAAAGGACAAGAATCCGGACAAATACCTTCGCAATCTGTACCCAATCCAAGAGGTAATGTAAGCGTTGTTACTTTGAGAAGCAAAAAGGAGTTAAAAGATCCAACAAACTCTTCAACAGAATTGGTACGGAATGATGAGCAGTCATTTTCAAACCAATTACCAAATCATGAATCAAAGGAAAATAAGGTCATAGACTCCACCCGCAGACCCCTACCATTTTCGAATAGAGTGACTCAGTCCAAGAAACATGCTGAGGCAGAATTAGAAAAGGAGATCATGGATACATTTAAGAGGGTAGAGGTGAACATCACTTTGTTAGAGGCCATCAAGCATATTCCTAAGTATGCTAAGTTCCTGAAAGAATTGTGTACCAACAAGAGGAAGCTGAGGGGGAATGAGAAAATCAGTTTGGGAAGAAATGTGTCAGCATTGATCCAACCAATAATACCCACTAAGTGCAAGAATCCTGGGACATTTACCATATCCTGCACTATAGGCGAACTTCAGTTTACTAATGCTATGTTGGATTTAGGTGCTTCAATAAATGTTATGTCTTACTCTGTTTATTCTTCCTTGCAGATTGGATAGCTAAAACCTACAGGTGTAGTAGTTCAATTGGCAAATATGAGTACAACATATCCTACAATAGTCTTGGAAGATGTTCTGGTAAGAGTAAAAAACCTCATTTTTCCTGCTGATTTCTATGTCTTAGAGATGGAAGATGACAAGGTCAATGGACATGCACCATTAATTCTGGGTAGGCCTTTCTTGAAAACTGCTAAAACTGTGATTAATGTGCATAATGGTATTTTAACCATGAAATTTGGTGATGATGTAGTTCATTTTAATATACTAGATGCCATGAAACATATCCCTTAGAGGATCATTCTGTTTTTCAAGTGAACATACTAGATTTGCCATCTGAGGATTTCTATTTTGATGATGTGTGTCATGAATGTTATGTATTTGAGGATTTCTGCTAAAACTGTGATGATGTGTGTCTGAGTGAGGAATTTCATCATGCTGAACATTTACTCTTACCAGAAATCCTCACAGGTTGAAAGCATCATATAGATAACACCTACAAGGATGGTTCATTCCATTCAAAAACCACCCACACTAGAGCTTAAACCTTTACCGGATAATCTGAAGTATGCTTATTTGGAAGAAGGAGATAAATTACCAGTGATCATAGCCAACAACCTCAAACCCGAGTAAGAAGCTAAGTTGCTTAGTTTATTACAGGATAATAAGAAAGCAATTGGCTGGACATTAGCAGACATTCCTGGAATCAGTCCTTCCACATGCACGCATAGAATCCATTTAGAAGATGGAGCTAAAACGGTAAGACAAAATTAAAGAAGGCTTAATCTCATGATTCTGGATGTTGTAAAGAAAGAGGTAAGTAAACTACTTTCTGCTGGCATTATTTATCCTATATTTGATAGCAAGTGGGTGAGTCCCGTATAGGTTGTTCCAAAGAAGATAGGCATCACAGTTGTCAAAAATGAGAAAAATGAACTTATCCCTACTAGAGTGCAAAATAGCTGGAGAGTTTGTATCAATTACAGGAGGTTAAATTAAGCGACAAGAAAGACCATTTTCCCCTTCCATTCATCGTTCAGATGCTACAACGACTGGAAGGTAAGTCACATTTCTGTTTCTTATATGGATATTCAGGTTATCACCAAATTCATATAGCCGCAGAGGACTAGGAAAAGACCACATTTACTTGCCCATTTGGTACATTTGCATATAGAAGAATGCCATATGGACTTTGTAATGCTCCAGGTACTTTCCAGCGATGTATGGTGAGTATTTTCTCTGATCTCTTAGAGCATTGTATGGAAGTATTCATGGATGATTTTACTATTTATGGGACTTCTTTTGATGAATGTTTGGATAACTTAGGAGCTGTTTTGCAAAGGTGTATTGAAAAGAATTTAGTGTTGAATTTTGAGAAGTGTCATTTCATGGTAGAACAGGGAATTGTGTTAGGGCATGTAATTTCTAAGGATGGTATTCGAGTGGATAAGTCTAAGGTTAATATTATTGCTTCTTTACCCTATCCTACTTGTGTACGGGATGTGCGTTCTTTTCTTGGTCATGCAGGTTTTTATAGGAGATTCATCAAAGACTTCAGTAAGATTGCACTTCCTCTTTCACGATTATTACAAAACGAAGCTGATTTTGTCTTTGATAACTCGTGCAAAGCATTGTTTGATGAGTTGAAAAGGAGACTCACTTCCCCACCTATCATTCAACCACCGAGATGGGACCTTCCCTTTGAGTTGATGTGTGATGCTTCAAATTTTGCTTTGGGGGCAGTCTTGTCACAAAGGGTGAATAGAGTTTCTCATGTGATAGCATATGCCTCTACAACTTTAGATTCTACTCATGATAAGTGGCTGGAGTTCATAAAATTTTTTTCTTATGTAAGTAAGTACAAATATGGCAAAGACAATGTTGTTGATTATGCATTGTCTAGAAGGTTTGCATTACTTACTTCTTTAGAAGATTACTTACAAATTTATATAATTTTGATTTTGGTCAAATATGGAATGCATGTGATAAATGTGCATATGGTGACTTTTATAGGCCAATCCCTAATGGCTTTTACTTTTTCTTCATCTACTTCCATACCTTCAGAACTTACCACAAAAACCTAGAAACACTACTTTATGCATGCAAAAAGAACATTTTTTAAGGTTAGCATAAAGTTTTTGTTCTCTAAGTACATACAAAACACTCCTAAGGTGATTTTCATGCTCTTCTAATGTCTTATTGTAAATTAGGATATCATCAAAGTAGACAACTACAAACCTCCCTAAAAAGGGTCTCCAGACATGATTCATAAGTCTCATAAACGTGCTAGGTGCATTTGTTAGTCCAAAAGGCATGACTAACCACTCATATAAGCCATGTTTACTTTTGAAAGTAGTCTTCCATTCATCCCCTTCTCTCATTCAAATTTGATGATAACCACTTCTTAAATCTATTTTACTAAATATAGAAGCACCATGAAGTTCATCTAGCATATCAGCAAGCCTAGGAATGGGATGGCGATACTTTACCATAATGTTGTTGATGGCTCGGCAATCTATGCACATCCTCCAACTCCTGTCTTTCTTTGGTACAAGTAACACGGGTACTGCACATAGACTTAGGCTTTCTCGTACATAACCTTTGGCCATCAACTCTTCTACTTGCCGCTGCAATTCCTTTCCTTCCTCCGTGTTGCTTCTATAAGCTGGCCGATTAGCAATTATTGCTCCCGGCAAGAAGTCTATTTAGTGTTCAATCCCATGCATTGGGGCCAATCCAGGTGGCATTTTGTCCCAAAGAATTTTAACAAATTCCTGCAATAAAGATTCAATAGAACTTGACAAGTTTTGGTTAGTTAACTCACTTTCAACTATGAAGTTATCCTTATATACTCTAAGAGTCACCTCATTCTCGAAGCTCTTTTCACCTCTTTTTCCTTTGCATAAATACTCAATTTTATTTCTTTTCTATCTTCCTTCTCTACACTCTCATTTTTGTCACTTTTTTCTACTGAATTGCTTTTCATGTTTTCCTTTTCGAAATCTCTTTTAAGCCTCTCTTGGTCTTCATAAACTTGTTTTGGTGTCATAGGGATCAAGATAATGGTTTTCCCCTATTTTTGCAAGGCGTATTTATTCTTATACCCATCATGGATAACTTTTCGATCATATTGCCAAGGCCTCTCAAGTAGTAAGTGTCCAATATGCATTGGTACTACATCACAGAGTACTTCATCAACATATTTGCCGATGGAGAATGACACCAATACTTGCCTACTCACCTTAATTTCTCCACTTTCATTCAACCATTGTAATCTATAAGGCTTTGGATGTTTTTGAGTAGGAAGTCCTAATTTCTTCACCAAGTTAAGGCTAGCAACGTTGGTGCAACTTCCTCCATCAATTATCATGCTACATACCTTATCCTTGACTGCACACCTTGTGTGAAAACTATTCTCATTCTGGTTCATACTCGTAGTTGTTTCTATATTTGGAACACCAGCTTCTTTCATGCTGCTTATCCCTTTTTCGTAGCTTGAATCCAATCCTTGATGATTACAAAGAAAGAGTTCATAGTTGTAGAGAAAGTCCTCCTCTATAATTCAAAGCTCAAGCTAATGTCTGGTAAGTTGTGTTCTAGATAGGTAGGTCCATTTGTGGTTACTAATGTTTATCTTTATGGTGCAATTGAGATCATGAGTGAGACCACAAGTAAGAGTTTCATAGTTAATGGACAGAGGCTCAAGCACTTTTATGACGGTTTCCAGGAGCACACGGTAGAGGAGCTCCACCTTCAGTCTACCACTTACATTTGATCCCACCAGGCTATCTCTTTTCCCTTCTCTTGTTTTCTTTGTCCTATATTCACTAATTGCTTGCTGATTACATTGAGGACAATGTAAAATTTAAGTGTGGGGGGAGGAACATCTTGTTATGTTTAGTGCTAGTTTCAGTTTGGAGTCTATTTAGTTGTTATGTTGTTTTAGTGTGTTTAATATTCGTTTTTCTTTTCTTTTTTTTTTGTTTAGTGAGTCTATCCAGTTTTTACGTTGGTTTAAGTTTGTTTAGTGTTTCTATTTTTGTATTTCTCTTTTATTTAATTGCTATTTTTATTTTTCTTTTATTTTAATGTGTCTATCAAGTTTTTCTTTTAACATAATGGATAGTTGATCTTGTTTTTGGAATGCATGTCATTGGCAGTGGATTGGTTTAATGATGGATTGAATTAATATTATTTGATTATATGCCTATGATATAACTTGATCAATACTATGCAAACTCTTAAAAATTTTGAAGTGCTCAATCTTTGGAAACTTTTTGCTAGCTAGATTGTAGGAGTTTTCTGAAAATTTTTTAGCATAACCATGATTGATGAGTTGTTTGGTTTAGTGGACTACTTCTGTGTAAATTAAGTTATCTCTGTTAAATCTCTTAGGAATTCATAATTTCCTTACACAATTACTTGAAATGAGCCTTGTTTAGTATGCCACGAGAATATATATATATAGATATATGTTAAAAGAAAAAATACAAAAAAAATAATAAAGGGGAATTAGTCTGCGTCGTAACCTTTGTTACTCGAGGACTAGTCCTGAAGGGGATAAAACCTGGTGCCCTAAGGTCATGGAAGTCTGGGAGTCATCGGATTGGAACTTGTTACATGGGTAACATAGTATGTTATGGTTAAGTAGGCATTGCACAGTTCTTCATGAAAATAATTTTATTTATTTATGTGAATAAATAAGTGGTACTGAATCAAGGTAATGAATGGTAATTGTGAGAGCAATTATGGTTCCGAAGACAATTGAATATTCTTATACTAATTCACATAGATGAGTCCTCCAAGATCAAATGATAAGTTGAGAATGGATCACACACACTCAAAAATTCTTGTTGATCTAGTATGTGCTTAAGTTAATATGTGATTAAATAATATCAGATTTTTCTTCAATTTTGTTTGGATGTGATCTATGAGGCAATTATATCAGCATTGCTTGTTTGATTCATCTTTGCCAAGTAAATTGCTATGACTGATTTCTAGAAATAGGAGATACTATCTTTAAGTGTCAAAGTTCAATAGACTCTGGTTTTATTGTTTTGCCCAGGAGTGCAAAAACCTAAGTGTAGGGGATTTGATAACATATAGATTTATACATTTTAGACCCTCTATACTTAGTATTAATACATCTCTCTACCATTCTTAGATTAGATACTATCTTTATGTGTTATTTGAATTATTTTGCTTTAATGAGATTAATATTAAATTGTTGGGTTTCTTAATTATATTTTTATTCTATTTTAGGCCCAAGTCCAAATGAAGTTAGAATGAACCTCATGTTATAATTTTAATGAAGCCCAATAAACAAGAGATATGGGCTAAGTGAGTTTGAATTGAAAGGGCCCATGAAATCCAAGAAAGAAAAGAGAGAAAATCCTAAGAAGATTAAGAAGAGGTGGATTTAAAAAGAAAAAAATTAGATTAGAGAGGCAATTCGAAAATCAGATAAAAGAGGCGCGGTACTGTTTATCGCAGTTACTATTCATCACGGTTACTGTTCATCACAATTACTGTTCATCGCGATTACGGAGAGAGATCTTCGAGAAATCATGGAGGCATTACAAAATTTTGTAATGACAGCTTAAACACCTCGCAATCAGTTTAAGGGAAGATGTTTCCAGGGCAATTCAGAGTTCCAGAACATCATTTATTTCGGGTTGTTTTCTAACTTTCAGATTTGATTGCATGAGATTATGGATTGAATGTTTATTCGATTGATTGGGTTCTTGAGAATGAACTTGGATTTGATTGGCGATTGTTAACTAAATTTATGCGTCTATCTCTATTTAATTGTTTTCAAAATCTGAATTTTTCATGGATTCATGGATTACCTTGATATTCACGGGTCTTAGATTAAACATGAGTTGATGGATTAGACAATTGTCTAGGAAACCTATTAATGCTTAATTGAATTCTAACAGGTTGTTAGTAGGTGATCAGATCTAATTTGGGATTCCAAATTAGAATTCAATCAAGGGATTAGAATTTCAAGGGAGAATATTAGGAAGAACGAGAAAGAACTAAATTTGAGCATCAACCCTAGGCTGATTACGTTTTCTCATTGTTGATTTACATTCTATTTCATCTTTTTTATTTGCATTTAAATTTTCTTTAAACTCTAAACCACCTCCCCCCCTTTTTCTACTTTAATTGAGAATTGATGAATTTTTTTGTTTAATTTAACGATTAAGGTTTCTTTGGGAGATGACCTGGTAAGCACTATATTGCGTTCTAGTTTTTAAATTAATCTTGGCTTGTTTAACGACAACCGCGAATTTATCCTTTATCAGAATGTCATGCCTTTTAGCTTAAAGAAGGCCCCTTAACATAATGAATGATATGTTTACGCCTTATTTAAAATTTTTCATTGTTTATATTCACTACAAGAAAATAGCAGATCAGCGACGGCCAAATCCCTTGCCACGCCAACACTGATTGGGTTCAGCGAGGGCTCAGCGACCGAAACGGCCCTCGCTACTTTCCCAATCGCAAATACTGACGGCAACCGAAAACCCTCGCTATTTGCGGGGGATCAGTGACAACCAGAAGGTGGTCAAATTATTGGTCAATGTGAGGGAATCAACGACGGCGTAATGAGGGCGATAAAATTTAATTTTTGAAATTTTATTTAAATCAACAATGGCACAACAAAAGCTTTTTAATTAATTTTTTTAATTTTATTTAAATGAACGACGACTTATCACTCGCAAAGTCGTCGCAAATTACAATTTTTTATTTATATTAAATATTTTTTTAATAAATTAATATTTTCTAATTATATTTATATTAAAAACCTTAAAATTTAAATAAAAATAACAACTAAATTATAAAAAGTTAATATTATTTAAAATATTAATTTATATGAATTCAAATAAAGAAATTGAATTTATAATATGATAATAACATAAATAAATCGGATAACATTAATAAAATTCTAATAATATAACATAATAACAGACATAAAAATCTTAATTACACTTTTTGATGTCCTCCCCAATTACACTTTTGCTAATTACAATCATCTCCTTAGACTACGCGCCGTTCCGAGAAACCCATCAGCCGTTGATCCGGGCCTCCGTCAAAATTATTTCCTGCATTAACAATGTTAAAAATAATGAGAAGATCTACATATAAGTCAAAGGGGTAATAATAGTCACATTTAGGTAGAAAAACTGCTCACTTCCTCTATTTTCATCATAGAAAATATCTTCTATCTTAAACATGAGCAAGTTGCTTTTAAATAGTCACAAAAAAATAAAAATAAAATAAAATTGTGAATCGGGTAGGAAACCTTGCTCTTTATTCTAGAAGAAGAGGATAAGGCAAGAAGCAAAAAAAGAGAACAGGGAAAACCTTGCTCTTTAAAATAAATTTGTTGTCTACTATATCTTTCCTAAGAAATCGCAAACTGTCTGCTAGAAGCTCAAGAAATCACACAACCTTCAACTGAGACAACAAATTTAAAATCATCCCAGGGAACCTTTTGCACTGCTAGTTTCCAGTGTTCAGCTTCTGAAGCTCCAAAATGGATGGTTTACAAAATAAATTTAGATACTGACATAGTGTTTAATATCTAAAGCATAAACAAGGGAAGAACTAAAGTGGAATACATTATTTGCATTATTGCTTACAACTCCATAATAACCATAGA
>JAXGGT010004766.1:0-23515 GCA_035583425.1 Marsdenia floribunda | reverse complement strand
AAATATATTTATATATTGTTTTGATTATTTTTTGTTATTTTAATCTATTTAAAAAGTTTATTTATTTTTATCTCTTGAATTTTATATTATTAGAATATTAATATATATAAAAAATTATTGATTTGTGGATTTGATATGATAATAATGATATATCTAATTAAATAAAAATAATTTTTTTTTTGATCTATATTATATAAACTATGACTTACAGTGTCATGAACTTCTGAGAATAAATATGATTTTTACATTTTAAACTCATTCATCTTTCGATGTTGAATCTTTCTTTCTCGCCCGATTGTTATTTCTTTGATATATATTAATTATCTATTATAGTTTTTAAATTATATTCATTATATATTTATTATATATATATAATATTACATTATATTTAATTATCTAATTATTAATTTAATATATTTACCATTTTAAACATTATCTGCATTCACAATTATAATAAGTACTCTTCCATTTTTCATATTTGTCATTGGAAAGAAATCAGTGTTTTTTTTTTTTAGTCAATTGTAAAATAAAGAAATTAAAGTGCATATTTGTTGATTTTTTCCATTAATACCATATAATTAACGTTTTATAATTAATATTTATTAATTATTCTTATTGAAGAAAAAAAGACAAAAATATTTAAATATTTTTAATAAAAAACATATTTATTTTTGTATTTTCATAATTTGTATAATTTCTTGTTCTTAATAAGTAAAATAAATAAATAAATAAATAAAAAGTTAATTTATATTATTTGGGGACAAATTTTCTATCTAGTATATATATATATTCCCAAATACAGAAAAATATATAATTAGAATCCCATGACCCTGGAATCTTTGTTATACAATGGTTAATCTTTCTTTCTTTCTTTTTTTTTTTTAACCCTGCATTTTTTTTTTTCTTTTTTCTCCAGCTTTTCCATAAAAGGAAAGCAAGAATCTTAATATAATTCAATTTAGTATTTAACCTTTATTCTTTTTTCAATTTTCATTCCTCATTTTCCTTATAGCAATTTTTTTTAAACAGTAAAATTTGTGTAATTATTTCAAATAAAGGAAAGAACAAATTATGTACTCTGTGTTTGTGCTTAAGCTCCTTAAATAAAAGTAATACGTCCCAACTGAGGATTACATAATCCAACCCATAATATATGTGCTTATATATAAACTCTTTGAATTTTTCTGGGCAATGTATTTCCAATTATGCCCCTATTACCCTAAGCTACAAACAGCTTTCAGGCTCAGTTAAACCTTTGGCTGTTCCTATAACATTACTACATTCAGCCTTTGCTGCTTGATTGTTGTATTGAAGTTTAATGTCTTCCAGGATTATTCCACTGCATGGATCAGTCTTGCTGCAATCAAACTTCACTGCAACTTCTGTTGCCGATGTTCCATGAATGCCCTTGTACGTAACATTGCTAATCTTTACCCCAGAGAACTATGAAAAACAAAATACACAACAATCAAGGCTATTTCAGTCTTTTAATTTCTTCAAGAACAAGGCATTATTTCATGAAGTGAGAGGTTTGAATTACCTGATCAGGACAATTCTTCGCGCTTTGTGGGCAGTAGTTCTGATCGATAACAATGGGATATTGGACATTAATCATGGTACAATCCTGGACTAGAAAACCTTTGACAAAACCTGTGCTTGGTCTACTCCAAGCTTTTATTCTTGCACCATTCTGTGTGTCGACAAAGGTGACATTCTTCAATGTTACGTTCTGCACACCAGCTTCATGATAGTCCTTTGCAAGACTTCCGATGCTGCCATGGAAAATCATTTTCCCAAATCAAGATTAGGAGAAATAAAAGATGTTCCAATACGGCATTCAGAATGAATTGATCTTGTGTGTGTGTGTGTGTGTTTTATTCAGTTTACCTGATGCCATGACCAGGGCCACAGATAAGGTTTTCCATCCACAAGTTGGTAGTTCCAGGGCCGATTGAAATGCAATCATCGCCGGTGCCAATTTTGGAGTTCAAGATTGTAATATCCGATGATAACTGCACATGAATGCCATCTGTGTTTGGACTATCGCCGGCTGCCGTAACTTTTACAGCCCGCAACATAACGTTGTTACAGCCATTGAAGACGATGTGAAACATTTGGGTGTTTACAGAAGTTAGTCCAGAGATGGTAACGTTGTTTGTACTTGAAAATTCCAGTGTCTGAACAACAAACATTGTTATAGAAATAAAAAGGAACAACAATAACAATAATAGAAACAATAAAATGTTCTATAAGTTAACATATTACGATTGAGTGCAGCAAAAAAAAATTAAAGTGTTTAAAATAACTTGTTAGGATCTCCTATTACCCTCTTCGTTGCACAAATATGAATATAATTGTAATAAATGTCATCATTTTATTAGTATTTTTAAATTAAAATTTTTCAATCATCCTAACTTTCTAATAAAATAATAACACTTTTTATATTTATATTTCTACCGGTGTAAGAGCAAAGAATCACAGGAAATATAACATGAGATCCTTGATAAAAAACAAGTTATACAACAGAGAAAACATAAAAAAAAAAAAGGGTGAAGGGCGAATCAGTCAATTAGTATATAACTTATACCGTAGCACCAACTGGGCAGTTCTTGCCGGAAAGTTTGCATGCCCAGAGACTAGAACCCCGACCATCAAGAGTGCCCCCTCCAATGGAAACTCCATCAACCCTGTAAAAAAGAATCCATCTACGGGAATTTCCCAAAACATTGTAATCAGAAGGAGCCACAAGTGTACCATCAATCTTGAAACTTATACGGTTATTACTGCATGGTCCATGAAACAATGCCTGCCCAAGCAAGAACCTCCCGGGAGGTACATAAATGGCAGCTGGTTTCCGGGAGCTGCAAGCTGCAGTCCATGCACGGAGAAAAACCTTGGTCGAATCGTACATACCATCAGGTCGTGCCCCTAACTTAACAACATTATAAGTTGCACGAATCGCAGCTAGACTATTGAAGTAAAGGAAGAGAATTGCTACGGGCCGAACAAGAGAAAGAACTACAGAGCTGATCCCTGCTGCCATTTTTGTACACCTTCGTTTTCTTCCTTTTGTTGAGAGAGAAGGAGTTTTGAGATTGGTTTTAATGGATGAAGAGTTGGAATTAGTTAGGTGCAGTATTTATAAAAGGGAGGGGGAAAAAAACGGAGCAAAACTAGAATGAAAAGGAAATAATAATAAAAAATTAAAAAAAAAAAAAAAAAGCAAAGGGAGAGGGATTTGTGATGAATAAAAAAGGTTACTAAGTTGAACCTAAATTAACCCAGAATACATATTTACATTTTAGGTTTTAGGGGTTTAATGTGAATTCATTCATTGAAGTGTACACACACATATATATGTATATAATTGTGTTTGTATATTTAATTAATATAATTTCCATAAAGGAACACCAAAATTAATATATATAAATATATAAATATCTTAATGGTTCTCGGGCATATTTGATATGTATTATATTGAAAAATATAATTTAAAGAATATTGAAATATACGTACGTCATATATATAATTAATAAAAGAAGTTTTACATTTTAAGTTTACGATGCCCTTGTATTGACCAGATTCTTTGTATTTGTTTTTAATTCATTAGATCTTTAATTTTTATTTATGTATATTTTTTATCTTTTAGTAAATAATAATGCATAGAAAGTTAATACTCTAAAATTTAAACCTATATAAAATCATTATATATATAAGTAAAAAAGGAAAAATTATAGGTATATTTATTAAAAAATAAATTTTTATTTAAATTTTGATATAATTTTTAAAAAGGGGAAGAAACTTATATTTTTCTCTTTTGCTTCGGTTAAGAAATAAATTTTGGAATTTTTATTATTATTATTATTATTATTATTTTATTTTAAGGTATTTTTACCATCAACCTGATTCGAATTCATGATTCTTGGATCCTGATTGTTATCAATTAAGCTAAGTTATGTGTTAATTTTACAAATTTATTTTACTTAACCATGGAAAATAGAGGAGAAAAATAGAAAAAAGAAAAAAAAATGTAATAGTGCAAATCTTTTTGCTCTATTGTGTTTTTCTTGCTTACAAAGTCCAGTATGTAAGGGCCTTTTTGTTCAATAGTATAGTTATATTGGGCAAGTTGTTATATTTAGTCACTAAATATTTTACATGGAGTAAAATAAATTCTCGATTATTTTATTTTTAACTTTTTATGAAGTGTTAAAATAAGTTCTCATTCTCTATATATAACTTTTTAAGTCATTAGAATTGTTACAGATTATTTCTAAGTTATTAAACTTTTTATGGGCGAATAAAATAGGTTCTTTTTATTGAAAATTATAGAGGTTCAAAGATATAAATAACTTTAAAGATCGAGGACCTATCTTATTACTAGTAAAAATTTTAATTATTTAAAAAGTTGTCTGTAAAAAATTTAATCACTTAAAAAGTTATAAATAAAAATTGATTATCTATTTTAATCAGCGTAAAATATTTAATGACTTGAAAAGATATTAATAATAATTAAAGACCTATCTCACACTATATAAAAAGTTTAGTGACTAAAAACGACATTTTATATGTGATATGCTTTGTAAGCTCTTATATAAACAGCTACATTAAGTAGTTTTGTTTTAATTAAATAAAAACATTAATAGTTTTGCAGAATGAAGCAGAATGTTATAAATTTTTATGTATTAATAAATTTTTAAAAAATATCATTCATAACTTCTTTTTTTTTTTTTTTAATAGGAAGATATTTTAGGAAGATTAAAAATGTAATCGAATATTACAAAAAATACAATATTTTAAAAATTTATAAAGTCCTTAAAAGATTATATTGAAGTAATTTTTTCTTTTTAAAAAATTGTGATATTTTATTTAAAAAATTATGGATGTTTTTTGATTGGAGTTTTTTTTTTTTGTTTGTTAGTTTTTTTCAAGTTGAGTCAAGTGTATTGCGAAAAACAAGGAGTAAGTTGGAGACAAGTTAAAAAGTTGTCTAGTAAGTGAAGTACAAAAATATTATATTTTATTTGTGTAATAATGAGCATTGATATAAAGAATAGTGTGATATTTTCATCTTCTCCCTCTTTTCTTCATTTTTTTTTTAATATTTTTTTGCCAAGTGGATAAACATGAATAGTATTGTGTCAAGTGGTGTCCAAAAAAGTATCACACTTTTTTTTGTTATTTTAAGTTTAAGTGAAAATTTAAAAAAAAAAAAAAAAAAAAAAGCTCCAATATAAAAATAGCCTATATTTTTCGTCTTAATAGATTTCTTGAAAAGATCTATTACGATGTAACGAATTTCTATTTTATATAAATATTTGTTTATTGTTTTAATTAATTAAATATTTATTAAAAAATTAATACTTTTAATATATTATTATACATTATATTAAATATTATTAAAAATTAGTATTGTTGTTATAAACAGCTTATCAATTGAGTAAAGGGCATTAGGAACACATTCTCCCATCGTGAGCATTGTTATGATAACTTGTTATAAACAACTCAATGATATTGTCCGCTTTGACACATTTCAGATGCACATCACGGGTTTAAAACGTGTCAATTGAGTAAATGGTTTCAAGCTCCTGCTTAATAACCGCTTAAAGATCTCCCAAGCGAGTGATGTGGGAACTAGTTGACAACACTTGTTTTATATTATCTTATTTATATTATAGTTTTTTTTTTTTTTTTTTTTTTTTTGGCATGAAAAGGGAACAATATTAAAAAACTAAGTAATACTTACATGAAGGTTGCAAGAACTTCAGTAGTACAAAGAAAGGTAGTTATACATTAGAGGGTGTTAGAAACCCTAATTTCAACAGGAGGTAACACAGAAGAACTATCAAATACACGGGTATTTCTCCAATGCCAGATGGAGCAGGAGAAGAAACGAAAAAGTAGGGACCAAGAGGTAGTGAAGAAACTGGCAGGATACATTCCAATCAATCCATTTAGTACTGTCAAATAGAGTATGGAAGGTGATGAAATGGGAGTCATGTCAAGTTAGAAGGAGTTTCCAAACCTCCATGGCCACTGAGCAATCCCGTAGCACGTGTAGTTGAGTTTCAGTGGTCAGGTAGCAGACTTCACACAGATTAGAGCTCACTATGTGTCTTTGGTACAATATATTCTTCGTCTTGAGCCTATCATGACGTGCCTGCCAGAGGAAAAAGGATAGACGAGAGGGACTTTGGTCTTCCAGAGGTTACGCCAGTGATGGACATCCACTTGTGAAGACACATGGAGAACAGATTGTAGAGATTTTGTAGTAAATCGTCCATGGGTAGTGAGGTTCCAGATTGGGGCATCTTTGACTGATAGATCTGGAGCAAGTAGTGAAAGACGATCTAAAACATCATCGTCTAGGAAATTTCACAGATGGTCTAAGGACCAGCCATTGGCGCTATGATAATAGGAAATGACAGGTGACAGAAGTTCATCCTCAGGAGGTATAGTATGAGCAGTGTCAACCAAGGGGGAATTCGTGAGCCAAAAATCAATCCAAAAAGGAATAGACGAACTATCACCAAGTTGCAAGGAGGTCACCTGTCTGATGATGGTGGCGTGTTGTAGTAAACTTCTCCAAATAAAGGAGCTGCCAATTCTTCTTTGAGAAGGAGAATGAAGATTACCATATTTCACTTGTAGAACTTGAACCCATAGATCATGTAGTTAGTTCAAAAATCTCCAGTAGAGTTTAGTAAGGGATGTACGGTTCATTTCCTGCAAAGAGGAGAAACCTAAGCCACCCATATCTTTCAGAAGATAGAGACGACGCCGTGCCAAAGGGTGTAATTTAGAATGTGAAGAGTGATCCCAAAAGAAATTTCGGATAATGCGATCAAGCCGATGAAGCAAGGATTTTGGAAGAAGAGTGATCTGCATATTATAGTGAGGAATGGCTTGTAGGAAAACCTTAACTAAGACAGCTCGGCCATCCATGGACAGAGAATTCTTTTTCCATCCTATAAGCTTCTATTGAAGTTTTTGAGTATAAAATGGTAGGAGTTTGCGGTTCGTCCATGTAAGAGTGGTACACCCAGATAGAGTCCAAGGTTTAAGTTGATCTTAATCTCTAAGTGGCTGGGGAGATGGCGTGCCGGTGTAAAAGAGGTGTTGGGACTGACATAAAGGAGAGATTTTGAAGTGTTTACTTTTAAGCCCAATATGTCACAAAACTGCTTCAAGGTCAATTTCATAATGCGAGCTTGGTATGTGGGAAGCCTATCCAAAAAAGAGAAGATCATCAGCAAAAAAATAAGTGAGAAAGAAGGGGACCATGACAATAGATAGGAAAGGCTTTCCATTTTGTAAGGACAAACTTCTTTGGATGAGATGATCAGGAACTTCCATACATAAAATAGAGAGGTAAGGGGAAAGAGAATCTCCCCGGCAAATCCCTCTATATGGTTTGAAGGATTCTAAAAGTGAGTCATTCCATAAAATAGAGAAATGAGAGTGTTCGATGGTCCCCATAATGAGATAAGCGAAGTGATTATTAAAGCCAATAGATAGAAGAACTTGTCTTAAAAAAGGCCAATAGATTCTATCGTAAGCTTTCTCCAGGTCGAGTTTCACAACCATCCAACCTTTACGTCCCCTCACAACAATCACGTTATCAATACCTTGTCGTCCTAGTATAAAACTACTTTGGTGTTTGCCAATTAGTTTTGATAAAAAAGGTTTGACACAAGTGGCAATTAGTTTTGTGATGATTTTTGCAAGAATGTAACAGGGAGATGAGACTCTCCCTGGAGACATTGAGAGGAGTGTAGGTCTCTTTTCCTTTCTTTCCCTTTCCCTTTTTATCCTTCTCCCTGTCAATCTCAGAAGGGGATCGTTGATTTCTGTTGCCAGACTCATGCTCTTTGTTTTTTCTAGAGCCACTGGGTGCAAAAGAAGATGCGACTTCTGCTAGTGCCACTTTCCTGGTGACATAGAACATTTCTCCCAGTGTGCGCGGCTGCCTAAGGTGTAGCTCAGTATACAGAGCTGTGGACCTGAAGCCCCCTTCAAAGCACATGAGGACGGTATCCTCACTAAGGCCTTCTATCTCATCATGGACCTTCTTGAAGCGGTCCAAATAAGACAGGAGTGACTCTCCTTCACGCTTCTTAACATTGGCAAGGTTTCTACGGGTCTTGGGTGTTACTCCTACCGTGCTGAACTTATCCAGGAAGAACTTCTCCATTACCGTCTAAAAGTCAATAGAGTTTGGCTTCAAGAAAGTGTACCAGGACAGGGCTATGTCGACCAAAGTACTGGGGAAAGCCCGACAAAGCATGGCTTCGCATTGGTGATGAGCCCCATTGCTGATTTGTAACGATATATGTGCTCTTAGGGCTTTGCCTGACCTGATTAAAGAGCGAACTGAGGTAACTTTAGGGAGGGATTTGGTGGTACTTCCCTGATCCACCTTGTGAACGGGCCTATCTCAATGCCTTTGGACTTGGTGGTTACTTGCTTTGTCCTCGGTGGCTAGGGCAACATTCTTGACCTATTTGAATCAGGTCTTAGCGTCGCCGCAAGCCTAGCACGAGGATGAGAAGAATGGTGTGACTCGCCAACCTCACTCCTGTGTCCACTACCTCTTGGATTGAGTAGCGCTAGCATGGCCAGGTGAGCCCTTTACCTGCGCTTCCGCATGGGTGTGAATTGTCTCACACAAAGCACCCAGGGCTTGGGTGGCTCGGGTGGCATTTGCGACGGGTACAGGTAGTGGCAGAACCTACCCGATCGTTGTCCTCCTTCTACTCAACGCTACCCATTCTGCCCATGCCTCATTTTGCTTTCTGAGCCTTTCCACCTCTTGCTCTAGGGGCTCTGGGTGTCCCCTTGCAGGGTCAGCTGTGGCCTGGCTCCTCTGCCTATTGAACCTTTCCCTAAGATCTTCCGAAGGATGCCCAAGCCATTCAGTGGCCGGTCGCCTATGCGCAGAAGGTCCAGCTAGTTGAGTTGGCTCAGACCTCGAATGGGAGGAAGATGCTGCCGGTCAAGGTATTGGTCGTGCAGGCATTTATAAGATGGGTTCCTTTGGCCTTTGGCCTCAAAAGCCTTTGAATGTCCATTTGATACCATTTTGGTTTTTGGAGAAACAATGCAAGTAGTTGCGAGCACTCAGAATGAGAAGAAGAAGTGGCTCTAAGAAATAACAGAAGTCTTTCCTGGTAATGGAACCAAACTGATTAGGAATCAACTTCACTATGTACTGTTTAGGATGAGTTTTGACACCTTGCAGCCTGAGTCACTTGTAAGACAAGTTAAGAACCGGAGAGGGGCTCCTGTAATGACCCTCCGATGATGAAGTCAGTTAAGATTCAAGAGAGATTTGGTATCAAAGAGTATCAGAGATAATAGATTACCATAATCGGATCCTTGCTAAGGTTGACATTACCGTTATTTATGGATAAATGTGCCCCAATAGGGAGAAGACACTATTTTGGAAGTACACTCATCACACGTGGCTAACAAGGAGTGTACTTCCCCTGCACTGGTGTCAGGGAGCATTAATTGCCTAGTACTGGGCGAAACATCGATACCCGGAGTGAAGTGCCGCCCATGAGTTTGGCAGCTGAAGTGTTCCGTAATAGGTGGAGCGAAGTGAGCTCTCGTTTGCCTTGAGGGCTTCGGCGACCTCCGAGCTACGGACTGCCAGGTGGAGCTCCCAAGGGCTTCCACCTGGACAAGTGTATTCGGGCTGGCAAACTTGTCAATTTTTACACATTGGTTTCCTTCAAATACAAATGTCAAAATACAAATTCTCAACAAGTAAAAATGCAAATTGATTGAAGGACCTCTACTCATGTAATCTCTCTTAGCGTGCGATTATGGCCTTAAATAATCAGCTCAAACAGTGATTTTCATTTTTGTTTTTCACTGGGTTTCATCATGGAAGCAACAAGACTACATTGAAAGATTTCAAGATCTACAATAGATCCAGAGAATGTTTATGTGGGAATGCAATTGTATTGAGAACTTTTTGGACCGATATGAACATGAAAAAGGTTTCATGATTGTATGGATTATAGGTTGGTGAGTTTAGTTCAATATTTAAACTTTTATTAAGTTCAGTTTAGTTTGTTTAATTCTTTAATTTTTAAAATTATTGTAATAGAACAGTGTGTACAAACTTTTCTATTAGCTAGATCCTCCATTATACTCAAAGTTGACACATCCCATTCCATATTTTCTAATAAAGATTATTGCTGCAAAAAGAAGAATTATATTCTGCACAAACAGGAAAAGAAATTCTAAATGATCATTTAATTTTAGTTATATTTCTTCCCTATATTACGTGGGTGTTAAATGTAGTATACATATTCTGAAAGATATATATTGTCTATGCACTATATTTAAGGTTATCTAAGTTGTGTTTTTGTGAAAAAGACTGGTTATAATGATAAATTTTGGACAAAGTTTCAAGTGTTAAACGGATTTTGTTGGACAAAATTATTACCTTTGCTAAAGGACCTTATTGGTTAAAAGATACCATAAAAAAATACCTAGCTAGACAAAATTTACTTTCTTAAAGGGACTGTCATGGTCAAAAAGATATACTTCAAATATAAGTGTTGAAAAGGAGTTTCTTTGTTAAAGGACCTTATTGGTTAAAAGACATTGTATAAAACGGAATTTATTGGACAAAATTTACATTTTTAAAAAACCCTTAAATGGCCAAACAATTATTCTTCGAATATAAATGTTGAAGAGGATTTTCTTTGTTAAAAGGACCTTAATGGTGAAACAATTATCCTTTGAATTTAAATTTTAAAAAAGATTTCTTTGCTAAAGGCTCTTTGTTGGCTAAAGGACACCGTAAAATGCTGCACAAAATTTACTTTGTTAAAGAGACATGAATGGCCAAAGAGTTATTCTTCGAATAAAAATATAAAAAAAGAAATATCTTTATTAAAGGGACACTATTAGTTAAAACAAACCATATAAAAGGAATCTTTTTGGACAAAATTTATTTTCCTAAAAAGACCTAATTAAATGACCAAACAATTATCCTTCAAATATAAATGTGAAAAAGTTTTCTTTGTTAAAGTGATTTTGTGGGCTAAAAGACATGGTATAAAACCGATCTTATTGGATAAAATTTATTTTGTTAAAAGGACTTTAATGGCCAACAATTATGCTTCAAATATGAATGTCGAAAATAATTTTTTTTTTTTTTTTTTTTTTTGGGTTAAAAGGATCTTGTTGGTTAAAGAACACCATACCAAAAAAAAAAAAACACATCTTGTTAACTAAAAAACACTATATAAAAGAGATTTTGTTAACGAAAATTTGCTTTGTTAAAAGAATGTTAGTGACCAAACAGATATCCTTTGAATATAAATGTTCAAATGGAATTTTATTTGTTAATTAAAGGGAGTTGGCTAAAAACACAAAAGGGACATTGTTCTCAAAAGAGTATGTTAAAAGGAACCACATTGGATAAAAATTTTATTTTCTCTCATTATATTAATTTTTTTTTTTTTTAAAAATTTGAGGTATTTTTGCCTCTCTTCTATTTCAAATTGGTGACCTCTCAGATCCTAAGTGAGGTTGCTACCAATTGAGCTAAACCTTCGTAACTATATTAAATTATTTTTAATAATATCATTATTGTTTGATTTTTTTAAATATTTAAATAGATATTCGTGGTAAGAATTTTATTTATTAATTGATTTTTAAATTTGAAGATAAATATGAATCTACTTTTAACACTTAATAGTGATTTAGATTTAATATAACGATTTATTTTTAAATTATTAAATATTTGTTTATTATTTGATTTTTAAATATCAAAATATCTATTCAGAAAATATATATTAATATGTTGTAGAAATCTTATTTATTATTTAATTTTTAAATATAAAAATAATTATGAATTTGTCTAAAAAAATCATTAAGATTTAATCTATTATTTATTTTTAATATATTCATTTATTATTTAACACTTATACTTTAGTATACATATTCAGGATATATTAAAATGTAATTGGAGTTTTAGTCATTATTAAATTTTTAAATATCACGTAGATTTTCTAAAGGAATATTCAAAAGTTAAATATGAATATGTCAATAAAATTTTTTCTTCTGGAAAATTGGCAAGTTTAGTTGTTGATTGTAACATAAGTCTAAAATTATTATTATTTTTTAAGTTTTAAGTTTTAAATAAAATTATAAACTAATAATATACTTATTTTTTATGGAAATTTCATTAAATTGTAAACATTTAATATTTTTTATACTTTTGATCAATTAGGGGAAAGATAAAATGGTCCATTTCAGTTGTTAATGTCGTTAAAGGCTATTTACAAAAACTGATGTTGTTTAGATTGTTATTTATTGCTCTTTTATCTTAATCGTACTTAGTGAATTATTTAAACAAAAGATAAAAAATTCATGTCATTTAACATGTATGATGATAATTTTGTTCATCTTCTTTTAAAAGAGATCATCCAAATTTTTTTCTTTTTTTATTTTACGATTTCCATCAAAAAGGACTATTACTTGTTTCAAAAAATTGTTTAGGACTTAAAAAATTTTAAAAAAATAATTTGGGATTTATCTCACCAAAATCGAACTTATTTAATACATAAAAATTTTAAAAATTAATTAGGGACTTACTTCCCAAAAATAAAATTTGTTATGTACCAAATTTGACTATTTATTAAATATATATATTACTATAATTATATATATATATCATATAAGAAGTTCCTCTCCTGGCCTACTGGTCTAAGAGTCTCTCCTTCACCTCCTGGCTTGTCAAGAGGTTAAGGGTTTAAACTTCACCCGGGGTTCCACAGTTCGAGATATATTCGCAAGTGCGGGTATACCCGCACTGTTGGGCCTTCCTGAGTGGATTAGTCTGGGTCGGAAGGACTTGGGATACCACCTGGAAAAAAAAATATATATGTATATATATAATAATATATTTGTTTTACTTTCACTGTTATAAACTGTCCTTATTTGCTAAATAATTACATATAAAAGGACCTTATTGGCGTTTTTTTGTTTTTTTTTTTTTGTGGTAAAAGGATATATTTTAATAGCTTAACGAATTATTCATTACAGAAAATTCTTTAATTAATTTATTTTGTTAGAGGGGTCTTATTGATTAATTAATTACGTATAAAAGGAATCTTATTGGAAAAAGGTTTATGTATTAAAAGGCCTTATTTATTTTTCTTCTTCTTCAACCTAGTCGACCTAGTATGTAAACTTTTGGAATGTAGGTTACTTGTCGTTTCAAAATCCATAGGCACAAAAAATATATATATATTTTTAATACTTGTAATACAAATATATTATCTTTATTTCAAACTAAGATTAACCCATGACATAAATTTTCATAAACATTTCAATCCACCTACAGAGTGATCACAATTTTACTCATGAAGTAATGAAATGTGTCTTAGAAACGATAAGGCAATAACTCTCAAATTCTACGAAGTGCTATACACCCATTTCTATTATTAGATATTTAATTTTCTTTGAAAAAAATATGGACCAAATTACCTTTCACTATTGTCAATTATAATTTTGAAATAAATGAAGGTTTCACAAATTAACGTTAAATCATGTGTTAAAAGGACTTTAATGACTAATTTTCATTACTAAAAAGGTGATCTTGTAGTTCTTGGTATGTTAGAATGCGTTGTTAGATGTTCCATTTTATTTTTCCATTGAGGCCAAATCTAAGCCTGTATTTACATTGGATCTCACCTGAATCTCTCCATCTATCCTCCTAAGAGGAAGTTTAGTTTTAAACATGGTTCAAATCGGAGGAGTACGCTATACGAGTGTGCCTTGGATGATCCATATCACCAATGAGCACACTGAACTATCCATGTGGTTGGTAGCCCTCACAGCCCAGGCACAACGACACATTTATGAGGGGACGTGCTTTACCACTTAGCTAATAGCCCGTTGTGCAAGCCTCCCAGTGGGGCTCGTTTTGTTATGTAGATATCTTGAGTTCGAATCTCATCAAAGATGATCTTATGGTAAATTTTAATCATGTGTTGCAATCTTGGGGGGTCTTCCCTCATATATACCTCCTGGATTAGTGGACAAGAATACCAGGTTACCAAATAGAATGCTTTTAAAATTTTTAATTTTAAATACCTTAGTAAATGTGTTTCAATTGCCAAATTTTTGTATTGTTTGTAACTCAAAAACTAAGAAATTAATTAATATTTAAAAGAAGAAAAGAAAAAAAAAAGAAAAGAGCTACATAAAAATTTTTTAGCCTTAGACCTCCGTAAGCCTCTACATGGCTGCGCCGAAGTGAAATGTTATTCCAAAGTCATTAAACTTGTGAAAATTTTAAATTTTCTTTTTTTATTTAAGTACAGATTATATGTATATCTATATTAGGGCTTTTTTTTTACTTTGAGGTATTTGATATACAACTTTAGTTGCCTTAAAAACTATTTTTTTATGAATAAAATAGAATTTTTAAATTATTTTAAAATTAAAAAATTTTGGCACATATCTTTTAAAATATTTTTAATTGTCTAAATATTTATTTTTAAAAGATATTTTTATCTATATAACACTTTTCAAACTTTTAATTTTAAAATATGTTAGTAAATATGTTTCAATACCCCCATTGTATATATTGTTTGTAACGCAAAGACTAAGAAATTAATTAATATTTAAAAAAAAAAAATGCTCCGTAAACTTTTTTTGCATTAGGCTTAGACCCCTATAAGCCTCTGCACGACTGTGTTGAAGTGAAATGTTTGTTTTTTTTCCTTTTTACTTTGCTCAAAGAAGGAAATATATTGAAATTAAGAGAGAATTTCACATTTGGGTTGGGCTAATAGGATACATCGATCTTTTGGCATCTAAACCCAGTACATCAAAAGACAAAATCGGCAAAAGGGAGCTTACCTCCCTCCCGCACAAGACCTATCCGACTTGAGCGGAAATCAGTCGGAATGTGAACAGGTACGGTCCATAGTTGGGACCTATTCAGGACACGCCGTGCAAGAAGGAAAAAAAAAAAAAAAATCGGCAAAAGGGTGGAGGATTGGAAAGCACATAAAAGTCAAAAACCTGTGAATATGCACTAGTCTTTGATAACCAATCCGCCACCACATTTGCTTCCCTGTAATAGTGAAAAATTCTGCACTGCGGGATCCGAGACATCAAAGATCTACAATCAAGGATAAAATGTTGATAGTGAGCATTGTTGTTGGTCTTTAACAGTTACTAAAGAGCTTAAGAATCAATATTTACTTCCAGGCAAGTCATCCCAAGTTCACATGCTAATGTGAGTCCTTGTCTTAAAGCTAAGATTTTCGTTTGCATATTTGAACTATAAGGAATTTTTTTTTTGTTTTTTTTTGTGAACCCTTTAATCCAATTCCCTTGAGAGTCTCGAATTACTCCTCCTAATCCTCCAATTTTTTGTATTGGGTTGGCTAAGCCATCAGTATTCAGTTTGAGGAAGGATTGATTCAGGGTTTCTAGGTAATTGTACAGGTGATTCTCATGCAATTTGGTTTAGGCGGATCCATGTAGGTCAAGAATTTTGCTACTTTTGAAAGGATTTGATGCAAGGAAAGTTGGGAAGTATGACTATTTGTAAAAAAATAAGCATTTCTATGTAACCATAAGTTCCAGCTAGCAAAAGTAAAGAAAGTGGTTAAGTAGGAGAAATTATGATGGATTAGGCAATTGCATTTGATCCAATTATAAATATTAGTTTCAGTCTATAATTTTTGTTTAAATTTTGCTCGAAGAAATGCAAGGTTTTCCGTCCAAATTTTTTTTTGAGAATTAACAATCTGTGAAGGGAATTTTCAATGTTCTGATGGCAAATTTGATATAGAGAAGAGGCCAGGATTTTTTTTTCTTTTGGAGGAGAATAGACTGAGGTAATATATCATGACAACAATGCCATATGAAATATTGAATTTTTTCTCTTTTTTTAAAGGTATGAATTTTCCAAATCCAGGAGAATGAGTTGGAGTTTGGAACTACAAGATTGAGAGGGTCATTAGAAAAGGCTCTGTAGATAGATTGAACAGAGAACACGCCATAGGAAGTTAAATCCCAAATTCTGTTGTCAAATGAGATACTAAAAGGGAGGGGCATATGAAGTAGGTTATGACAAACATTTTCAAGGATGGGATATTGTAAGCTCTCAAGATTCCACCCTTAAGGGGTCATGATATCACTAACTTTGAGATTTTCTTATTGCAGGCTAAGGGGTCCATGAAGAATGGAACGAAGGGGACCAAGAGGCTACTTTTTCATGCCATAGGTTGGTGGAGTTACCATTACTGATTAGGATCTTTGAATATATTTTTGCAATAATTCCATCCTATGGTTAAATACTTCTGAAGATGACAATTTTTATTAGTAGCTTTTATAAATTGTGCCCAAAGGGAGCAAGGCTAGTCAGTAGAGCGATATTACTGTTAGCAGCTTTAGGGATGTTTAGGCATCCATCTTTCTTGCTCTGACAAACAATGCCCCAATTTATTAAATGAGGTCTAGTTTTAGAGCTCTTATTATCTTGCCAAAGAAAATTTTTGTTTATTTGATCTAATTGATTGAGAAGCTTGCTTGGTAATTTTGTGATTTTCATGCAATGAAGAGGGATAGTAGTGAGTGTACTTTGAATACGAGTGGCTTTTTCTGCAATATTAAGGTACTTATTAGTCCAACAATCAAGTTTGGATTGAATTTTGCCTAAAATCTGTTGAAAGGTGTGATTTGTAGGCTTTGAATTTAGTGGATATATGAGGTAGGTTACCCATTTAGTAGAATAGAACAAGAAGAGGTGACACAACTCATGATTAAATGAATGAATGATTGTGGAAACTAGAAAAACTTAAGCATGTGATTAATGCAAGACCACTCAAGTCTATCAAAAGCTTTTTCTAAGTCTAATTTTAGGATCATATAAATTCTCTTTCTTCTAGGATATTTTAGAAATATATTTTGTGAGTCCTTGAGTGATGATGATGTTGTTTAACCCTTATATTTGGGAGAAAAGAACTTTGTTGTGAACTAATTAGAAAGCTAAGAATGTGCCTTATTTGTGAACTAGGATTTTAGAGATGGTTTTCTAAAGGGTGTTATAAATACTAATGGGTCTCTAGTGAGAAACAGAATCTGGGTGATTAGTTTTAGGAATTAGGACTATATTAGTATGATTTAACTGTGGAAGCATGTGTCCTGATGAAGAAAAAAAATCAGAGATTACTTATAAACATGTGAATATGTAAGGGACTAGTATTTTTGAAAGAATATCGGGTTCATCCCATCATGCCTAGGGGCATTAAAAGGTTTATGACTAAACATGGCATATTTAACTTCCTCTAAAGAAACCTGATTAGATAAGGGGAGAAACTCTATATTAGAGAGAACAAGATTAGGGAGGGACTATAAGGGGAAAATGAAAGAACATTGAAGACTAGTAGTTTGAGATATGAGAAGCAATAGCTGAAGGTTCAAAGTCCATTGGCCTAATTCATTTTTGATACCTAAGATATATAGCATTTCTTCTTCTATTTTGATTGGTGGTTTTATGAAAGTATTTACTATTGGCAACACCATCTTGCATCAATTGGATCCTTGATTTAAGTTTCTAGTTGTCCTCTTCATGTTTTAATATTGTATTGTAGTCTTTTAAAAGTTGGTTTTGGAGGTTAGCCAAGAATATACAAGATTTAGTTTGGAAAAATTTTTGAATGCCATTTAGTCTGGCGAAGATAGATTTTTTCTTGATAAAGATATTTCCAAACACATTTTTGTTCCATTGACTAGCCGCATTTTGAAAGTTCTGTATGCAAAGGGAGTAAGGTAGGTCAGGAGCCCAAGAAGAAGACACCAACTCATGAAATTTAGGATGATCCAGCCACATGGTTTCTGGTTTGAAACATTTAGAAGGAGGTTTTTTAGGAAAGGTTCTTAGTAATATTGGACAACAGTTAGAATAAATTCTTGGCAAATGAAAAATATGAGTGTTAGGGTAAATGTCAAACCATTGTGGATTAGCTAAAAACCTGTCTAGCCTTTCTTGGATTAATCTTTTTGGTTGATGATACCTAAGATTAGACCAGGTAAAATTGTTCCCTTGAAAGTCTAAATCATGAAGATTACATTTATGAATTTTATTATTAAAATGCAAGATGTTTCTTAAGATCATAAGTTTGCCACTTCGCTTTTTAGAAGGGGGAGTAATTTTGTTAAAATGTCCTACCACTATCCAGAGGCCTTTGTACAAGTTGGCAAGGGTACCAAGATTATCCTAGAGAATGTTAAACGCTTGCTTATGGGGTTTAGAATAAATTGCTGAGAGTAAAAAAGAAGGGGCAGAAGTACTCACCTGCACTTTGATATGAAGTTCTTGTTGGGTTTGACCTATAAGCTCAACCTTGATATTGTTAGTTCAAAGGACATCAATGCCTCCAGAGAAGCCTTCTGCATCAGATTTGAGATAATTAGGGGGAAACCAATTTAGGAAAGCAATATCCAGCTCTAAAATCATTAAGCTTAGTTTCAATTAAGATAAATAGCTCAAGCTTATGAAAAGCAATTAAGTGCTTGAAGGACATTAGGAATTCAAAGTTAGAGTCTCCCCTGTAATTCTAAATTATCATGACCATGGCATTTCTTGGAAGAGGTTGATCCTCAAGTAAATGAGGAGGAAGGTCTTGCAAGTGTTGAATTAGAGTTGACATCGTCATTTGATTTGGGGTTGTTATGGATGGAATCAACAGTGTGGATCGAGCTTGTTGTCCATTTGTTGTTGAGTCGTTATAATGGCAGAAAGTTTGTAGACATGAGGTTGAAAGAATTAGATGAATATTTTGTTGATGTTGGAGGGAATATATTTGCTTACAACACTTCCTTTCACGCTTATCAATTCCAGAGGAGGGGTTACCTCCTCCAACAAAAGATCTGCTAGTAGGAGGTCTTCCTCTTCCACCCATAAATCTAGTATTGGGCTTCTAATTGCCCTGGGAATCAGGACTTGATTAGAAATGTTGAGAGGATGTGTTGTAGGTTGGGAAAAAGAGGTAGCTCGATTAGGATTTTTAAGTTCAGTAGAAGATGAGTTGGGAGATACCTCCATGGATATATAAGGGGCATTAGTGGAAGCTAAGGTTTTCAGAAGGGAGTTGGTTGAATGAACCGGGGATGATTCATCAAGTTTTCCACGCTAGTCCTTATCCCCTGCACATTTAATTGTGCCATAAATGTTGGTTCATAAATGATTAGGGTATGATGTTGATATTTGACTAAGAATGACAGAGTTAATGTGTGTACCCTTGAAGACCCCATTCCAACCATGATAGGGGGGGTGGGGGGGTGGTTGTTGGGGGATTTGGAAGAAGTGCTAGATTTATTTTAGGGCTGGGAGTAGGAATTGCCCTGAAGGTAAGGGCCCTTTAGTCTCCTAGAGTGTGATTGAGGTAGTCTTGGCATATTCAGTGTATGGGCTAGATTTTGAAAAATTTTGAATTAAGTTATTAGAAGTGCTTAATGAAGAAGGACTAGAACTCTGCCAAATGGAATGATTATTGTTGGTAGATTTAGACCTACATAGGGGAAATGAGAATTCTGGGGATGTGATATTGGAGGTTGATTAATAATTACTTTTGGTTGTTGTCTATTAGAAAAGTTATTAGTAGGACCAAAGATTGCATGGGACGAGATTATATTACTATTTTTAGAAGATGAGCTATTAGAATTTGCATGGAGAGAAATATTATTTTTAATATTATTATGGTTTATATCATGTAGATTATCTAGGGTTACATTTAACGAAGGGGCAGAAATGGCTACTGAAATGGAAGTGGACATAGTGGCAGAATGAGCAAGAGTGCCGACAAAGGTGTCAATAGAAGGGAGGCACTAGTTAACGGTTTCAAGTGCAGAAAAGGGATTACTTATATTAGAAGCCAAATTGGATGATTTAACTTTCCATAGTCTAACGTACTGACCTCGTTTAGCATCTAACATACATGCATCTATTTTAATGAGTTGGCCTAGGCATTGACCAGTCTTTGACAAGATATTTAAATCATAAAATTCAGTGGGAGTTCAGGGAGACATAGCCATAATGTAGTGAATGAGAATATTGCTTTCGAAGCTATGAGTTTAAGCTCCCAATTTATAGCCATAAGAAAATGCTTACCAATGAACCAAGGCCCTTCTTGAAGTGCTTTCTGAAAGTTTTCATACATGGAAAATTTGACAGGGACAAAGTCTTTGCCCATATCCATTATTTGGAGAGGTTCATCCATCCTCCATAAGTCTTTGATCTTTGATGACAGATAGTTATAGCCAACAATACGTTCGAAGACTTTGATTACAAAAGTTTGCAACCAATTTTGATAAAGGCAGGATTTATCTTTTGCGGTAATATGGATGAAGTCTACATTATTTGAGGGAGGAGTGATTTCAGGGTCCAGAGTGAGGAGGGACAATGAATTTAGTGAAGTAGATATGAGAGATCCATTGCCCTTAGATAAAGTAGAGGAGTAAGTGGGAGATTGTGTAAAGATAGAATCAATTTGCATATCTTTGGGAGATGAGGCAATTGCAAGGTTTTGGAATTCAATGGAAGCATCTTGATTTTTTTTTTTTTTTTTTTTTTTTGTTGGGTGCTCCTGGTTAACTAACCAAGTTCTTCTCTTGAGGAACTAAGTTGCAGTTCAGATGTAGTTGAGAGAGAATTCATCTTCTTCAAATAGTTGACTTTTTTTCTTCAAAGAATATTGATCCCTTAAAAATTTAACCTTGTTACGATTATGAGGTTTGAACCTTGGGCATGACGCATTTTCATGTTGAAGCGTTGTACCAATAGATTTGTGTCAGGTCAACAGGAACTAAGCTTGAGTTCAAATGTAGTTGAGAGAAAATTGGGCGGAGGAGTAAGTGGGAGATTGTCTAAGTGAAGTTCATATATTTGTCAGGACAAATTAAATATTTATAATTAAATGTTCAACATATTTCATCACATTTTGAAATGTCAATAATAAATACTTATTTGTAGTTTATCTTTCCATTCTTGGTTTAATTTTCCTCTGCCACAATTTCTTAAATATTCTTCCATGTTTTACTTTCCCTCACTAGTTTCCAAGTTGATCCTTAGGGTGGCAATATCCAACCTAACACAAAACAACACGAAATTAGCGGTTAGAGTTGAGGATAAACATATTCGTGTTAGAGCAGGTCGACCCGTTTAATGATAATCGCGTTCGAATTGTAAATAAATTGAACTCAAGTAATTCGCTTCTAACCCGAGTAACCTATTTAAATAATAAATAATTTTTATTTTTATTTTTATTATCTTTTTAATTATATATTTTAAATTATTATTAAATAATTTAATAATTTTTATTATTTTTATTATTTTTATATTTTATATATAATTAAATTAAATAATATTAATATTTTTATTAGTTAAATACGTAAATAATCAAGTTAGCATGTTTATATCATGTAATTATATTGGCGGATTGGTATCGTGTAATTGGATTAGCGGGTTTTGAATTATATATATGTCTGATAACATATAGATTTATACATTTTGTACCCTCTCATGCTTAGTATTTAATACATCTCTCTACCATTTTTAAGACTTTTATTTGTTATTTGGATTATTATGCTTTAATGAAATGATATTAAATTGTTAGGTTTTTAATTATATTTTTATTCTATTTCAGGCCCAAGTCCAAATGACCTGGCGGACCTCACGTTATAATTTTATAAAGCCCAATTTGCAAAGTAGGCGGCCCAGATTAAAGGGGTTCGTGATGTCCAAGAAATAAAAGAGAGAAAACCTTAAGAATATGGAAGGGAGGCAGATAAAAAGAGAAAAAATCATATTAGTGAGGAGGTTCGAAAATCAGAGAGCAAAGAAGAGAAACACGGATCTGAAGAAAGAGAGATTTTCAGAAATTATGGCAGCTTAAACGCCTTGTAATTGGTTTAGGGGAAGATGTTTCCAAGGCAATTCAGAGTTCCAGAACGTCATTGATATTAGGTTGTAATTTGAATTTTCAAATTTGTTTTCGTTAGCATGAGATTGAATGTTTAATCGATTGATTGGATTTTCTTGAGATTGAACTTGGTTTAATTGGCGATTGTCAATTGATCATGTGCAATTATCTCTGTTTAATTATTTTTAAATCTAGATTTTTTAAGGATTCATGGATTACCTTGATGTTCACGAATCTTAGATTAAGTAAGAGATTTTGGATTAGACGATTGTCTAGGAAACATATTAATGCCTAATAGAATTCTAATAGATTGTTAGTAGGTGATTGGATCTGATTTAGGATTCTAAATTAAAATTCAATCAAGGGATTAAAATTACAATTCGAGAATATTAGGAAGAACGAGGAAGAATTAAATTGGAGTATCAAACCTAAGCTGATTACGATTTCTCATTATTGATTTACATTCTTTTTCATCTTATTTATTTGTTTTTAAATTTTCGTTAGATATTAAACCCCCTCTTTTTTAATTTGGATTGAGAATAGTGGTTTCTTAATTTGATTTAAACGATTAAGGCTTCCTTGAGAGATGATCTGGTGAGCACTATATTACTTTCTAGTTTAATTAATTTTGGTAGGTTTGACGATAGCCACGAATTTAATCCTTTACCAATGTCATAATCAGGTTGACGGGTTAACACGAGTAATTTTTGTGTCATGTTTGGATTTAATTTTTTCGTGTCATTCTGAATTCATGACGGATTCAAGTTGATATGTTAAATATAATATTTTAACTCAACCTGACATGATTGCCACCTGTATTGATCCTTGACATGAATTTATTTGGGATTTTATGTTATGTTTTCTCTACTCGAAATATTTAACACATTGATTTTTCTTATTCAAATTAGGAAGATTGGTGCATCTAATTCTAAACATTTAAAGTTTTGGTTTGTTTGGTTTTAAACATTTTATCTTAGGCTCATATCCTTACTTACGTCATTTTTCGTCCAAAAAAACCAAAGTTGCATAAATGTAATTTATTTAAAATCTAAAATGTCAAAATAAAACATCTAGGATCAAATATATTAAAACTTTAAATGTGTACGACTATATTCACCAATTTTTCTTCAAATTATCCTCTCTTGGCTTGTATATAATGAATAATTTAACTTTAGCAAAGAAAAACTCTCTTTTGTAAGGTAATTTGTGTTGGGATAATAAATAGGTAATATAATCTATTTCTAAATTAATCTTAGAATTTTTATATCAAATTATTACGAATTATGAATTAAATTACCAAAACGTACCTGATTCCATCTTCAAATATTTAAATCTTAAATTTCTTGAAAAAATCTTGAAATTCTTGTGACCTTCTTGGAACATGTTTAAAACATGGAATTAGGGTTTTTGATTAAAATGGCCCTCTTTTTTGCAGACGCACAGGGAATGACCCAACTTTTAAAACTTCTATAAAAATGGCTTTAACGCGTATAAGATACGCGATATAGATTGAAGTCTATAACGCGTATATCATACGCGATACA